>JABASD010002455.1:0-26650 GCA_019776165.1 Pogonognathellus flavescens
GTGGACGGTTTGTCTTATCGGCGATTAGCATATCGTAGTTGTCGGGCTCTGTCTCTGCCATGAGCCTGGCGCGCTACAACTACCAGCACTACTACTTCTACATTTACAATACATTTTGAATATATTTCAGAATGTATAGATATAAAGTGACACACATGAGGAAGACGTATATAGACAAAGTGTGTACGTGTGTTAATGTGTTTGTGTAGCATTAAGTATGGTGTATGGTTGTGAGTTTGTATCAGTTCCTCCACAGTGCAGTGCGATATATACTGGAGAGGTTGAGGAAGAAGATAGAAGCGTTTTAGGAGTTATATAATCCGCGTATATATCCGAAGTAACTCCGAAGGAGGATGCAGCAGAAAACTATACACTACTTACGCAGTAGAAGTTTTCTTGACTTGGTTTCTCTCTGCATGTCGCGTACTCTTTCTTTTCTCCATCTATCCATCCATATCCCGGCCCGATCCGAGAAAGGAAGCTAACAGACAGAAATAGGTTCAGACACTAAATTCTTCTGTTTTATGTTGCTCTGTGGATGGTGAGACGAAGCTCTCTCGTTCCTTCTAGTCTTTCTTCCACATGATGAGCTCTGCCCATTACCCTTCCTCCTTTTTCTGGCCTCTCGCTCTTTCCATCTCTCCATTTTGCTCACTGTCTTCAAATGCTCCACATAACACGCTCAGACTCTCACTGTCACGTAATGTTGACGTCAAAACGTTGAATTCTACTAATTCCCGTAATGCAATTCTCCCAATCTAATCATTACTGTTCTTGGATTACTATTTTAACCAAGTTTAAGATCAAGCTAATGTTAATCATGTGGTTACTCAACATTGCAAGAATAAGATCTGCCATATTATTCAAAGCGTATAGGTTGAGGTACACTAATCAAAATTATCTTTATTTCGGTAATTTTTCATGTAAATTAGTCTCATCTGGTGTAGGATTCTCAATTGCATTCCAAATTTTGTTTCTAGATCAATGCAGTCAATTAACAAAGCCAGATTTCAATTTTGACCCCAACACTTTTTATTAGACGCAAAGCATTTTAAAAAATTATTTTCTGTAAAAAAATTGTTTTAAGTTGAGAAAATATAGATTTCATATTTAACCATTTCAGTTTATAATCAAAACCCCTTTGTAAAACACAAAATCATAAATTTCATCAGTCTCGATAAAAACTGATTACTCATTTGCATGATTTGGCCTTAAACTCCTCCCTATACATCTGTATCGAATGTAATAGTAGTTATGTACGTGGTATTATATTTCTATTCTATACTGACTGACTCATGGAAGTCTGAATGGCTTTAAACTGAAACGAGTGTGTTGTGTTGGTTATAAGAATATGTTGTAAAGTGAAGTGAACTTCAATGAATCCTCTAATGTCCATTACTGCATTCAGCGTTGCATTAAGTTACATGAGACATTCATAGAGTACACACAGTAGCAGGAGCGTAGACTAATGTAAGTTGAGAAATGAAGGAAGACGTTGAAGAACTTAGGAGGAGCGTGTGCCTTGTTCTTGTTGTGTGTATTCTGTGTATGTATGGAAGTGTCTATAGGTACAGTTAAAGCACGAGAAAAATTATTGCATACCCTCATGAAGAAATGTTCTTATTGCATTTCTATTGCTAAACTCCATACAGAGCTGAACTGGAGACCGACATAGAGAGAAGCAACAACAGCAAAGTAAAGAAAGGGCCAAACTAAACTAAAGCATGGAAAAGCAACTAATGCTGTGTGGCTAGTGCTTGTACTAAACTAAAAGTAAAGGAAGAAGCACAAAGACCATTCGGTGGCTCGAGCGGATTCTCAGTCGACTTCACTTCACCTTCCTCTTGTTCATCTTGTTCGTCATTCTGACTCATTCTGCGATGTATATGAACATTGTGTACATGCAAGCATCTCTATTATTATGCATTGTACTTGTACTCACTCTCCTATTATTTTTCTCCGTGTGGTCGGACAGCTCCATGCATAAGTGTACCGGTGCACACTTAATACAGAGATGTAGCTTTTTCGAGTAGCTTTTTAGTATACCATTATTAGTAGAGATAGTATAAGATATCATTACTACATTTATACTACAGTTGGCTAATGTTTAAGGTAGTTACTCTAAAAAGCAGATTTACTTACCTTCTGCATACTTTCTAGTACGTGCACATTACGTTAGAAAAACTACGAGTACATAATTCATTGTTCGCACAAACTACAGACTACGCCATCCATTCTGTCTTCACACAACCACCGTAAAAAGCAGAGCTTGTTTGAGTCTGGTGGAATATTCTATTTTGTTTTATTTATTATGCATTCGGATTATTCCCCTTTGACTCGAGAATCAAATTTTCGAAATTATTCCGCATTTCTGTCAATGAACGACAGGAATTTATTTTGTGAAAGTAACGGCTGCTGTCGTCTACTTACTACGACTATATTATGCTCATCTCTGTAATCTTTTAGTAATGCACATGCATATGTAATGGACATAAAGATGAAGCAATGACTCCTATGACTTAAAATGGTTAGCGAACAATAGTCTGTTTGATTTAAATTCTAAATATTTTTTGTGTAAATAAACGGGGAGAATATTTTATTATCTATTTGCCTACTTAACGCTCTCAGATTTCCATAACGGATTTTCTCTTGTCCCTTTTATGAGACTCATTTTCATCTCAATGTCTATTTACCAGTATTTACTTCGTGTGGAAAACAAGGGGAACTGAGCTTGTACTCTCTTGTGCGCATTTCTATTTATTTTATGCACACTGAAAAAAATTTGATAATGCATTCGTTGACATAGTACAACGAACGACAAGAAGTGAGTTGTGCATACAGAAGGAAGTATATAGATTGCAGACAGTAAGAGGGAAAGACTCTACTAAGGAGGGAAACCAGGACAAATTTCGTACTAAATGGAGGTGTAGAACATTCAGATACGTTGAGTGGTTCTGAGAGAGACGAAAGAGGATGAAGAATCTGAGAATGGAGAGTAGGTACATATATTTAAATCCTTAGTAGGGTAGTAAAGAATGGAGCTGGATGTGAATGACATGATCGAGAGAAGCATTTAATGAAAAGGGCAATCTGGATGCAAAGTAAATGATGAAATGACTGTGAAAGAGGAGTCTGGAATAAAATAATCATAATCAGCAATGGCAAGAATCCAGCAAGGCTCCATATAATTATCCATTAAAACATCATATCGTAGAATCTCCGACATTTCTCCCTTGTATGGTTGTAGTCGTTGTTTGTAGTTGACTTCGGGAGTGTAGTGTTTATAAAAGTGCAAGGAGCTAATCTGATCTTCATCTTTGAGCTCATTTCCATCATGTCAGCCATCTTCCAAGGAAAACAGACGCTTGTAAGCTACAGATGTTGATAAACAGTTAAATAAGCCATGCAGACACATCCCCATCCTCGTCTTCGTCATGATAATCATCATCTACAATTCTCATCTCTGTCCAAAGGTACCAACAACACCATGAAAACAAAAACAGGAACAAATATTGGAATTTCCAAAACATCCTTCATCAAATAATTTTCCGCGCATTAGTGTTAAGGTACCTATTCGGAGTAATGCATATCAGAGCCAGATAGAGTGCTCTTGTTGTTGTTATTGTTATTGTTGTTGGACGAGTAAAGGGAATATGAGTAGTGACGTGAGTTGATTTGAGTGTTGATGATTGGCATGACGTTTATCTGCAGTTTAGCAGCAAACCAGGAGCTAAAGATCATTTTTCCTGTCTTTTAGATCACATCACGCATTATCAGCAGATCAAATCATTTTAAATCGAATTATCTTCATACTTTTCATTCCCTACTTGAAAAACTACTGCATAAAGAGAAAATCAGAAGTACTAGGGCTGTATCTGCATATACACGGGATTCATCGTCTTTGTGTGTGCAGTCAGAAGTGGTTCGAGTACGTCAAATGAAATGTAGCTCAAGTCGTTTCTTTTGCTCTTGATTTTTGCCTTAAATTATTTTTCTTTGGTGTCGTTATTGTATCGACTACATTACTTATGTACAGCTTGATAGTATTTATTAGCATATTTACAGTGTACAACATTTACTTCTACTTACTACTACAACTTGGCTATAGGTAACTACGTTCAAGTTGTAGCATTGTAACGTAGATCTCTTGATCTTCAAAGATGCTGCTTCCATTACGATGAATTCTGGTCCATTTGCCCGGCCACTGACCTTTAGCAAATCGTGACCTCGTCAAGGACGTTGTCGTCCTCTCATTTGAATACACAATAGCACATCTTCTAATAGAATACTACACACCCTTCTATATGCACTGTTTGTACAGGTAGTCGTAGTAAGAAGTTGTACTGGAGTAGTGCATTTGAGTATAGCCACACTAGTCACTACAGAATACAATAGCAAGATCTATTACGGAGATATGTGATGGTGCCTACTCAGTTATTCACTCACATGCACTCACTTGCACACACACACAATAGAAATCTGTACCTGTTCAACATGTACATGCTACATACAACTCTCGTGTTTTTTCAACATTTATATAATTAAATATTTGTATAGGGAAACACATCTGTGTATAGTTATATAACAGTTTGCAATGACCATTTCATTTGTGTAGTTTCTGCATGGCATTTACATGGAGTGATGTGTGTTGGCAATGTTGTTGTAGTTATTATAGAGAGCTGAATTCTGGCTAATAAGTTAGTTAAGTAAAGCTGACGAGATTTTATAGTCGGAGTGTACGTCCTTACGTCTAAATTTTTGCTAAATTGTAATACAGCGTGTTGTAGACTTGTTGGAGATGATAAATCAGTAAAAGCTGACTTGGTCAGGATTATACTGGTATGAAGCTTATAAGTAGTAATATGTTTATACAGATAAATAAGATGCCCAGGAGATTTACACACGACTAGTATTTCCCTTGTAATTCTACTACAACTACTACTACTACTCTACTCGTATTGTATAGGTGAGAGCCAGTAGGCGTGCAAAAAGTGTATATAGCACAAAGTTGGACTACTACTCATTTGAATTAAATGAGTTTGAAACTGTACAAGTGTATTCACTGCACATGTTATTATTACCATTTGCATGTATCAGGAATGAAGACGCAGATGGTAAATCATATAATAAAAATTGATATATCTTTTGTAGTAGGGATGGAAAAAAGTAAATAGTGTGCAACGTTGGTTGAGATAAATGGCATTGCATATTATGTAGTAGAAGTGGTAGTAAATACTCGCAGTTAGATTTGCCACAATGTTGTTGGTTGAGTTGAATTCCTTTGTGATGTCACTATCACTGCAGATATCACACAGTTGTCCGTGCACTACAGGATTTGTGTGATAATGCAAAGTACAACGTTGTAAAGTATTTGTATATTATGTAGAGTGTAGGTTGAACAGTTAAAGAACTTGCAGGGCTGTAGTCGATTGTGAAAAGTGAGAAAATTCCTACTACGCTACTACCAGAGGTACAATACTGATTCTATAATACTCCAACTCAAACATGCCTTGCAAGGCCAGGATCTTGTTTCCTTTTACGCAAAATTATTCATATGGCTAAGAAAATCCTCGTTTTCCCCTTTGGCTTTGACCGCATTATTTGCGTACTTTATGAGGATTTATCCGACATGGGATTTCAGCTTGAATTTAATGTAGGTAGATTCTAAATGTATTTATGCCTTATATAAAACACCAAGTGTATGATTCTATATGAATATTATAGGTAGCTTTGTAGTTATTTACACATAGTAGTAGGTATATAGAATATAAGTTCTTATACACGTCACTATATCTTCATTTAAGTTGAGTAGGTATTTCTTACAATATTTCTTTAACATTGCAATAATCCATTACAAATAGTTTTCCATGTACGTAATAACTTAACATGTATTTACAGTTTGCACACCTTGTTCTATACGCACAAGAGATTCCATTATCCAAACTGCTGTTGTTGTTTTGCTTAAAAAATCACATTGCTCTTTGTGTCGTGCTTCCATGTCATGTCATGTCATGTATGTATTGTGGTAATATAGTGTCCATTTGCTTTCCATGTCCATATCCAAGTTTCTGTGTATTGTGCAAGGAGAGAGAGAGAGGAAAATAGGATTGGAGTTGAATGCGAGCTTTAAGCGATGAGCCACACCATATTATTATTATTACACACACTACGTATTTGCATTATTGTTTTTGTGTACAACTACTAGTATAACCGATTGAATTTAAGAAAGTGGACATTACTGTGTAACTCTTCTTGTAGTAAACCTCTGCACCTCATAGTAGTAATAAACAAAGAAATGCAACATACCTAAAAGTGAAGTACGTATGTACACAATGTATGTTTTCAGCTTAACCTTTAGAATTTGCATTGATTATCTCCGCTTTTATTGCTACATTGTGCTCTCGGATCTTACAATGCATGTGTACTATATTTATATGCAAATTCTATAGTAAGTAGTAATACTTATGCGTGCCTATGTTATTTTCTTATATCTATATATATATTAATACCATCCTTATACTTAATATTGAATGGTTTATTGTTCACCGGTAAGGTAAGCTCTCCTTTTTTATTCCACTGTGTCTCAGGGTACTGCATTGCATCTCATCTATGTAGGAATTGGTTGTATTTACACAAATAATATTCAAGTAAGGCAAAATACAAACTACTACTACTAAACAATACTACGTGGTGAATTCAGTTTCTTTTGCTTTAGGAGAGACGTCAGGTTAATAAACATAGCCACCCTACACTACAAAGCATTACCTACCTACGTAAAACATTACTATTTTACTACGAACACCAAGAAAGGCTACGTTTGCAGTATGATGAATAAGAATGTGAATAATAGGATGATGAGGATAATACATATAACAATTAGGTATGTTTTCAAATAAACTTGCAATAATATTGCAAAGGTTGTAGTACTAATGCAGAAATAATATGATTTCAAGAGACGAAGAGCAGAATGTGGTTGGACATTTAGATATTGGAAGGAGTATTAGTGGTTCAGTGGTTGTAGAAGTAGAAATGCAAGATACGACTGCAGCATGCAGTGACAGCACCCATGCCGGCTTTTGAGATATTTTGTACTACTACTGGGAATGTAAAATACATTCGCTTGTGTTTTCTGAGCAAAGTGAGATGATAAATGCAGGAATTCCTTTTCTCGTCTGGTCTTGTCTTCCTTGTCATGTCATGTCATTTTATTTTATATCTTTAGTGAAACCATTAAAAATTAGTTAGCTTTGTATGTGAACATTTACACACTTTATTATGTGCTTAATAAATAAACTTACTTTGTTCACTTTGTGTTAGAGCTGCAGCCTACACTTTGTTTCCCCGAATTACCTTTCTAAATGCTAATTGTTACAACAACAATTTCCTTATGAACATTCTCAAAATTTTTTACAAATATATTATTGCGCCCTCTTAACTTAGGTTTACGAATTTTTCCATGCTTTAATAATAATGTAAGTTTTATTTCAATATTCGGTTCAAATTGTTAGAGAACATTTTTACAGTTAATTTGTTCTGCTTTATTATTATTTTAATGGTGGAATTTTTAAAGCGTTGTTTGTAAAATGCGACCAATGTATTGTTTAATTGTAGTTCGTTTGAGAGTTATTGATATTTCATTTATGTAAAATGCGTTTGATGTGCTGTAAGGTTTTTAGGACTAGGATATGGAATATTTAATTAAGGTGAAGGTTTTTGTTGCCCATCCTTAAGAAACTGTGCGTGACACTGACTTCTGACCTGTAGTTTTGAGTACCTTTTACTAATTTTGAACAATTTCGTAAATCAAGTCTAGAACTTATTCGCAATAAAGAGTCTGACATTGCAGAGTCGACAAGAGGCAAGATTTAATAATCATAGTAATAATGGGAGATAATGATAATATTATGTGAAACGTGGATGAAAGCGTTGTTGTTTAGGATTTAATGAAGAGAAACTTGTCCTATGGTACTTATTTCATATGCTATGTTAATATATAGAAGTAAAAGGAATAATATGACTCCTCTCACTGTCAGGCCTCAGGTGTTAGGCACAGGAGGTAAGGTAAGGTATTTTAATGTACAAAAGTTCATACAGCGTACTCAGAAATGACTTATGCTCCAAACTCCAACACACTGCAATCGTAAGATGCATTTGCATCTTACATTGCACAACGTGGATACGATGCTCAATGAAAACCTTACTGTAGTCGTTATTAGATTTAATTTTCACTTCACCCGACTCGAAATACAAAACTACCTACAGGCTAAAAGCACACATCTTTTCTACACTTTGTTAATCACTACGTAATGCAATATTCATACGTTAAAAACATCATATGCACACAGCTTTACAGAAAAACCACTTTGGGTAAAAATGTTTAACAAGAAAATAAAAATCGCTAAAGGTATGTATGCAAAATTCAAACGTGCCATCGTAGGACAAACGAGCAAAGTCGTAGTGCATTAATTTTTATTATTATTATGAAGTGCATAAAGCATTTGTTATGCTTTATCACAACATGAAGTACACTTCCAATCCTTTTGTAACCGAAGGTTGACAACTTCTTTTAACTTAGGACAGAAAACACACTCCGGAATTTTTTGACAGTATACAAAAAACCGCAATTATGTCAAGAATGAAGTATCCAACCTAAACTGCGGCATATTTATGTTAGCAACTAGTAGGAGACTTTAACGTAACCATTTTTATACAGCAAAAAAGAATTTTTCCAAGTATGTTTCATATTATTTAGTCTTTACAATTTGTTAAGTAGTATAGTTTAATGTCTCAAGTCACATTTTGTAGCGGAATTTTGTCGCAGCATCAGTCTTAAGTTTGTCTCAGATCGGTTGAACATGAAAGTTGATGGCGTGTTAATTTCTTGGACAAAGAGCAAACAAGTCTGCCCATGTCTTGTAGAGTATAGACACATAATATATTACACATCATCCAGGTGAATAGGGAGTATTATAATATTATGCATGGTGTTGACTTGACACAGCTTGATTTTAATTTATAAATACAAAATCTCACTAGGAGGCAGGTTAACAATGCCATAGGTATTTTGAGTCAAGTTATTAAGGAATAAAGGCTTAGCGTGGATCACTGAATTTCGTAAATCGGATTGGAAGGGAATGCACGCAGAAATGATTTACATGTTGTAGGCAGGTAGTTTTGTTAGGTAGAGGCAGATGTACGCAGGCATAGAAAATGCCAAGGAAGGTTAAACTTATAATATTGGCGTGCATTGATGTGTATTTAAATATAATGGATAGCATGTGATTGTGTTCATTGTGAGTTCGTCCCATGTGTCAGGATGAGTTACGTAGATTGCACTCGGTAACTTGTGTTTTTCGCTCATGCTTATTGTGTTACGTTGAACTGGGCTCTTGTTTTCTGTCGTTGCTCTGCTCGTCTTGCTTTATTGTTGTGAGAGAAGGGATGAAGATGGGATTTGATTCACAATCTGCAAACTTTTATGCTTCTGACTCTACTGCATTCCACAAAGGATAATCTGGTGCAAAAAACTACCAGGGCGCTTGCCATACTTGCTAATGAGATAAAAAACATCACAATAGAATGTTACGCGTAATACGTGGCTAAAGGTTACACAAACTTAGTTCTATAGTCTATATGTATATAGCCTTTAAATTTTAAACGTCATTATGATAAAAACCAACGTATGCGTGCTCTACATTCAGGCGGAAATAATAACTGATCTTTTAATGAGCTGATTTACATGCGGATAAAATCAAATCAATTGTGTAGCATAATAAATGAAGCTGAGAAATAGTTTGCTTATTATTATTAATTAAATGTATCATTTAATTTACCGTGTGAACGATAAGTGGCTTTTCTAAACCTTGTGTGGATGAAACGGATGTGAATAAATTAGCATGATGCAACTTTCTCCTAAACTAAAAAGGGCAAAATTCCAAACTGAACAATATTCATGACAGATTAGATGTGTCAGTTGCTCACTGATAACAAATAGATGAACTAGTTCAACCACACATTATTGAAATACAAATAGTTTATAGTAACTGTCGAAATTTGATTAGAAAATATATGATATTTTAAAAAGTAATCTTTATATTATCCTAATAAAATTATTATTTTCACTGTTGTAGAAGCGTATAAGGTAGGCGTACCTAATGCATTAAAATGATTTTAAATGCCACAAGTGGAAAATAAAGTATTTATTAGATGAATTCACACATAGATGATTACAGCATCATGAACTGCAGTTGTAATGATGATTATACTTACTGAACTGAAATTGTGAGACTTTCTTTGGTTTTTTTGTCGTCATGTGTATTGGTAGTGTGTGTTGTGTGTATGTTTGTTAGGACTGTGACTATTTGGCCCACAATTAGCAATTGGCAGGCTATTTACTATCTGTACGGTACAGCGTTGGTGCGAATAGTAGGGGAAAGACGAGAAAAAAGTATAAAGAAAAGAGAGATTTATAAGGTCAGGGTCATCATGACTTGGCATGGCCTTGTGTTGGCTCACGTTGTTATGTTGTGCTGAATTACTTATGCTCTCAACTCGGCGACTCTTTGGCTCATGTCTTCTCCTCAATAGTGCTACACATGTACGTTTTGTTTTGTTTTCTCAAACTGGCTTCCAATTCTAATGCAATGCACTTCATGTTAGCCTTTAACTCACTTCACGCACGGCAATGGCAACAGAACACACAACAACCAAACAAACTACCATCAACTGCATCTTGCCATGAAATTCAAGAATTTTTCATTTTCCACACATACAACTCATAGCACAATGCAATGTACATTCAAACATATCACATCAGTCCAATGTCAAAGTGTTGTAAGTTCAGAGAGAGAGAGAGAGAGATTCGTTTCTTGTTTTATTAGTGGAACAGTAAGACTTGATGGGTGGACATGGGGATGGGGTAATCCCGGATATTGTGCCAATGAGGTTGTTAGTTAAACTTCAACTTATTCAACTATTTTACTGCAAAAAGAGGAGACATTTGATTCAAAGCAATCGAAGACGGAAGTAATCGAAGGGCTGTTGTTTTCATTCTTTCAGAATTGTGTCACTCTTTTCTTTCTTATTGCTACAGGCCACAAAACGCAGGTACAAAGGTACAAAAGTCATCTCTAGGTACTATATTGCCTTCTGTCACTTTAACATAATCATACTAGTACTCATCCTATATGCAGAGTTACAGTTGTAATAAACTCTAACTTGTCGACCAACAAATAAGAATTAATGTTTCTTTCGCATTTAGAACGGCATTGTTTATAGTACATAAGAAAGCCGTAAAATTATAAATGTTCCGCTAAAGGTACAAAAGGCACTTAGAAACTACACGATTATATTTACTACGTGTAGTAGTTAGTACCTTATGTTTATTCTCGAAATCTACATTTCGATTTATATAATAATAATCTGTGCTGATAATTACAAGATGAAGTACGAAATAAAAATCGTTAACCGTTATGCGTTATGGGCAAACTTGAAATAGAGGCTTTTCCTATACCTTTCATGAAAACTGAACAATGTTTCATTATTGAAACAATTGTTGTAATTTTTGCACTTTTCATATAGTAGTATGTGTACATGGTGGGATTTGTATGTATAAAGTGTTTGTAATGGTTGTGTACCTCTTGGTTTGTGATTGTGAAAGCTATTGACTCCTGCAAAGGAATATCAGGTTGACTGCAATACTGTATTAATCATTTTTGATGGCCTGGCTTCCAAGTATCTGTACAAATGGTAAATAATAACGAGTGAAGTGTTTTGTTGGCTTGTCCTAGTGTGGCATGGCGTCGTCTGCCTTTCTGCATGCATGGCGTCAGTCTTCATTTTAGTGTAATCCGGCTTGGCTTTTGCATTTAATTCTATAATATATAGTTCAGTGACAGGTGATTGCTCCATTAACAGCAATTCAATCTACTTTCTTTCTCAATTCGCCAGCTACACTTGTGATATACCGGATCGTGCACAATAATTTTATGCCATCTCTTCTGCACTAATATTGCTCAGTTTTAATTTTAATGCTCTCCAACTTTGTTTCACCCAAACGATCATGTACGGCAATAAGAAATAGCAATTCGAAGAGGAGTCGTAAAAAATCTGAAATACCGATACCAATGTGGACTCATCGTAAAATACATCTTTGATAGAAATGTGTTTACTCGTAATGCGTTAGCGAAAGAGCCTTTCATGTAATTCACTTTTATTACGGCAATATATTAATTGTAGACAATTGAGTGTTAATAGTGGTAGTATGTATTTACGCTACCCTCATCTCATGCCAATTGATTTTAATTTTTCATAATATTATACAGATAATGAGTCCACTATGCCAAAAAACTTTCCCACTTATTACTTTGAGTATTTTTATGACTCGACTTCACAGTTGTTTTCATTGTAAACAAATAACCAAATGTTTATGTTTACTACAACTATTCACATTCCATTTGCCAATTCATAAATCCTTTTAGTTTTTAAGTGTAGTTGAAAATGAATGCATGGGAATGAGAGTTCTACACTAATTCAACACGTGAATTTATTTGTACACAGATATTCACACCTTATTTCGAAATAATATTTTGGCACCGTTGTTTAAAGCAATGTTCATATTGAAGAATTGATGTTCGTAGTTCGTGTAAATCCCTATAATATGTCAGTATACACTCATTTATGCTATGTGTGATAATTTGTTCTAAATAAGAGCATATCTTAAGATGACTTACATTTTTTGGGAAATATCTTCAGTTAGATCATAAATTGAACTCTTCGTCGGCAGATGGCTGAGTTATATTACCCGGATGTTAAAAATCTTACTTGCTTTAGCATTTCATTTTTATGCTGCATCAATTTTGACAGATGTATAGTTCAAGTTTAATTTATAAATTCGTTATTGCACGTTGCTTTATCAGTATTTGCCCTATCTGTCAACTGTAGGAATTTTCAAGCGAGAAAAGCATTTAAACTACTATGTCTACAGTCTACACCTAAACCCAATGTGAAATTTTAAATGTTTCATGCATTATTGTGTAGGTACGCTTCTCATTCTTGTATATAGATAATTCTGCTGTGTATAGGCATATATAACAATTGCTACACGTTATCAGTTATATAACCTACAAATGTTTATAACGTTTAAGTATTAGGTGTATGCAGTTATATTATTTGTTAATTATTACAGCAGAGTACTATTTAGCAAATACCTTCTTCAGATACTGAAGTTTTCCTCGAAAGAAAATATTTTCGTGTTGTAGAACAAGACATATTTTAAATACTCGCCTTGGATTATGGAAAAGGAAATACAGAGTCACTCAGCCACATTCCAAACCTCGAAGAAACAATAAATATTTCTGTGCTAAACTACACAGATATACAATGCAAGCGTATTAGCTACAATAAACATAATCCCATCATCTCCACAATTTTACACATTCAATTGTATTGTTACAATACAAGTATTACTTAAAAGTGACCCCATTAGTGGTAAAGTATTGTAGCTTGCCTGACCAAGTTGCTCTTGCATTGCTCTGTATTGCACATTGTATACATCATTCTACTAAACTACTACTGCAATTCTCACTGTGTGCATATCACATTTGGTTTTGCACTCTACCACCACCACCAACCACCTCCACTCCACCACTGCACTATAATAATCCTTAATATTTTTATTTCCTTACGTACTTAACTCACTGGCACTTCATATTCAAATGTCTATAGGTACTTCCCCAGAACTACAACACAACAGTAAGTGTTTTGTGTCAGTTTAAGCATTCCTGTAGTAGATCTACCAGAAGGACACAGTCAACCATCACCCTCATCATTCCTGAATATTTAACTGGTATTATGTATGTGGAACGAAACTACCTATAATATAACTTTCAAAAGCCACGATAAGAAATGCAAGATGCATTTATACAGTATTAACAGATATTACTAAGTATGTACATATATACAGAAAAAGTCTTCATGATGCACAACTACACTTTTTCTGCCAAGCTATGTGATATGTGACCATCCATTTGCAAATCTGTGTTTTCTTCTCTACTGAGAGAAAAATAAATGGGATAAAGGAGCAGAATAATGTTATGTGGTGTACACACACACGGTTTTACACATAGTGACAAGTACTAGTACACTACACGGGAACTGTCCTATATACTTATATGTACATAAACTGCACCACCACCAACAATATTCTTATATACAACTAAAACACGTAAGTTGAGTTAACGATTAGCATTCCCAAGTTGAGATGACGATGAGATCACATAACATGGCATCTCGTAGGTATGTGGATTTACAATGAAATGTTGACTAAATACATAGAAACTTCATCTTTATACTTGTATGAAAATTGTGATGGTGGTCGTTGTTGGCGTTGCCTTAACTTTAACACTACATTCATGTGGGAATCTGTACATTCTCGAATCAGTATTTTCTCGAGTTACATGTACTCACACACTTTGTGTGTATCTGTGTGTGTACACACATACGAACTCAACAGTGTGCATATAGATACAAATATATATAGATTTTAAGAAGGAATAGTATGATTTTGCATTTGCAGTGCACCGTTGTTGTTGTTATTGTTGATCAGGCACATTATTGCATTATCAGTACACTACCAGCTCTTTACGGAGTATGTGGGTCCTGAGTCACTGAAGTGTGATAGGATTTGTGTGTATTTGCTGTTGTATAGCTGTGTAAGTGTGCAGTATATAGGAAAAAGAGTAAGATTGTTGGTATAATGTAATACAATGCACTTTGACTCGATAAGGAAGGCCAAGCAAGGTAAACGTATGCAGTGCAATTGAAGACTTGCTTCGCAGTCTGATTGTACATGTAATTGTGGTTTGACAGGTCGTAATGGTAGTACTGTAAAAGGTACAATAGTGGTTTGACTTGGCTTTGAAAGAGATGAAAATGCTAATACCATTACGTATCATGTTGCTGTATCCCTACTAGTGCAAAGTAAAACCTTTCTGGTTGATCGTGGTAGCATCGCAGTTGTTGTAATAATATTGGCAGTAATGTTGGCACTATAGTGGTAGTCGTATAGTAGTGGTGGTCAGAATGATCTTTTAGTAAATAAAGTTAACAGAGGAAAAGCTTTAAAAAGGTATTACAGGTAATAGTTTGTGTGTGTAGAGCTTTGGTTTGGCATTGCAGTTTGTAAGCAGTCTGGTAAATACTAATAGTAATGTTACTATTTATCAGAGAGATGGGTAAAAGAAAAGGTAAAGATAGGTGGTGGTAGGTATGTTCTGTGGGTACAGCGACGGGAGGTAGTCGTAGTAGTCGTAGTAATAGATGTGGTAGAATGCCGTCGTATAATGATACTGAGAATAATGTGTGATGGGACAGAGACTACAGATGTTAATACTGATATCACATCTCCACTATTACCACCACTGCAGTACAAGGCGAATTGACCAGTGAATAAAAGATAACTTAACTTATTCCTATGTATCATAATTCAAGTCAAGTCAAGAGTGGAGAGAGAGAGAGATGAGAATGCAGCGAATGCAAATGGTGTGGTGGATCGGGTTAAAGTGTCATAAAATGGGGAACAAGTGAGCAGTGTGTTGGGAGAAGAGCCTCTGGTCACACAACAAGCTAAACACTTGCAACACTTTAAACACTTTACACACAAGACTCTCTCTCCGTCCAGTCTTCTTCTCTTCCTCCAAAACCCAATCTCATTTTTACATTTTTTGCATTATCTACTACTTTACTACTACTACTGCTTGCTAATTGTGTATGCCTGTAGTCGTTTTCAATCTGTGCATCTGTAACTACCTACTTACTACTAGTCCACAGTATACATTCATTTCTCTACTCCAATAACAACTAAATCAATTATATAGCCTTGTAAACACTCCATTTACATTTACAACACATACCCACACGCAAATACTTTTCAGAATATTTCAAACAATTTTCCAATTGTTTTTCAAATTTTCTCTCTCTCTCTCGGTCGGGCTGGATTGCATCTGTTGCAACGAGTCAGGAATTTCTACGATTGACTTTTGTTTTTCAGTTTGCAAATGTGCACTAGACTTGACGTTTGTTGTTTTTGTTGTCGTGGTAGTTTTAACTTGTGTTGAGTTAGTGCTTTCGTTACAATTAAGTAAGACTGAACTGGATTTTAAACGGAATGGACAAAACTCTTTGGTTATTAGTTTGAAGTGCAACTGTCTCGTCTCAAGTTGCTTTTCATTTTACACACGAGACTCTGCTGCAACTGTGACTTCCTGAGAATTCGACTGACTTTCACACACGTATATATCTCCCTCATTTCGGTAGAGAAATTCTCGTAGTCTTATTGCAGCCTTGACGTGGAATTGTCTATTTACGATCAGTTAACTGCTCTTGTTGTTGTATGTGAGAAAACAGGTTATAAATAAATAGAGTTACATTGCATTGTGTTTACAAAGTTTTGTATCATTGTTTGTAGCTTTCGGATTGTATGAAACGAGTACATGGGTGTGTTGCTGCAATATATTAACTTGGTTCGTCGCACTGTTATTTCTGACTTAATTTCTCGGAATCTCTTAGTTCTCTACTCTTTTCATAAATCTGTTTTAGTTCCAAGTAATTTTAAATTGGACATCAACAGACCAGAGAAATCATCATTACGGAGATATCTCTCTCCTTGTAAAGTATCTAACTGCTCCTACGTCTCTACACTGATTGCTCCAATTAACTCCGTGTTAATTTTAATGGGAAGATTATGAATAAAATGTGCTGCACTAGAATCCTAGCATCGAAGTTACAATTCACAAATAAAGAATCAATTAAGTTGAGAAAGACTAAGCACATAAAATGAAGCAATATAAGCACACGGCTATATGTGGTTTGATTGTGCTGTAAGAAAATGTAAATATACCAGAAATACTAGAAATATCTACAGTGAGTACTTAATGTAGTGTAATAGACTGACCAAGTTGAGTGACTGAGATGATGATGTTTCTGCTGATAGTTTGATAATGATTTGATGTGAAGAGTGATGTGATGCCAAAGTGGATATTGCAGATAAAACGGATGAAACATACTTACATGCAATGTAATGTGCATCCCAAGCGTGAGTTTATGTAGCTACCTTACAAGATTAGAATCAAGATAGAGCGGAAAATGTAGACATAATAAGAGTATAAAATAATACGTTAACGTAATAATGTAGAAAACGTTTCTAGCAATGCATAGAGCAATATCAAGACTAACAATAAGACTCCAATTTTTCCAATGCTCCATGATCACAAGAAAGGATCACTCATTCATATACAAGCACATACATAATATACATAATACACTTTATGCTTGACAGATCCTTTTTTATACGTGTTGTGTATTGTGAATGGATTCTAACCTGTGAAAATAATACGATGTGTATCTTTCGCGTACAATGAGCGCAATTTAAAATTTCGTACAATATGAGCTCAACAGTTTTGTGTGGGTTTGCTTTAAACGAACGTACATCGAAGTGAGATCTTGTCTTTATGTGGATGCATCATCCGAGTATCATCAGCGGTGTACGTTTAGGTGGATGTAAATTATCCATCTGTAATAAGTAGGATGGATGCAAAGCAATGTCTACTAGAATTTTTATTCGGGTAGGTTCTTTCTGCATCCCTCACCTGTACAAGTGATTTTTATGCTGTGGAGAAATGATACACGAAGAAGTATATAAGTGACACAACTATATGCAACTTATGTATTTGTATTTCTTTCTTCAGTGAGGTTTTCAAACGAATTTTATCACTGGTGTTGTTTCTAACTTGACTGTAAGGACTTATATTTTGACAACTTATGTTCAGTTTATTAATACAATAGTATTTGTTTGTTTTGAAACTGTGAAGTACTCAGAAACGGGATTTAAAAAATAAATTCATGTGTAGCATTAAGAGTGATTCGAGTTTGGGAAAGAGAGTATGTGGCACAGAGACCCACCTGTAGAATCTGGGAGATGGATGTTTACCGAGGATTTTCATGTTCACAGTCATAGTGGTCATATTGTGATTAGTGAGGCTGAGGAAAGTTCTCTGGGTAGACAGGCTTTGGAAAGACCTTTTGGTAGAAGACCCAAACTACCCCTAATGAACCGGAATCATATACCGTCGGTAAGATACTCTAATCAATATTCAATCTTTCAATTGTAATTATCATAGTGGGCTAAATAGGTTTTCCTTTTATTTGTCAATATATACAATATAAATGAAAATAACGCCGTATAATTGCACTGGTATAATTAAGATTAAGGTCGAGGTGAAATTATTAAGTCGTAGTTTATATCCATCGGAATAAATCAGACAAAAAATAAATATATGTAGATGGAAAATGGCAATTTTAAATGAGTAATGAAAAATTATATTTTGCGTATGCAGTTGCTTCAATGCAATAATTGCGTGTAAAATTATTATTTCCTCATAATTTTTCTGTTTAATGTGACATATACAATCCACGAGAGAAGTAGCCAATTTTCTCCAAGACGTTCTATGGCATAATTGCAAGCTTCCAGTTTAAGAATGTATTGGTGTATACCGTATTTGTACTTTGTGTATAATTAATTACTTCGTAATTTTTTAAATGTATTTAGTAAGACTTCATTATCGTAGCTAAACAATATGTGAATTCCGTACAACTATATAAATTGGTTTCAGTAGGAATATTTTAAACTTTGATTTCTTAAATTCCCATTCCCATTGTCGTAATAAAAGGCTATTATTGTGGAACTTAATGATGCATAAATATTTAAAATGCAACATAATAAATTCGGGATGGCACAATTGTTAAGAGCGACCTCTTGAACCTCGTTGTTTGTTTGAGAGCAGCAAAGACCAGCAAGTTCAGGAATGTCATAGTGGTGTGCATAACTTTTACTAATAGTTCGTAAGTAATAAAGCAGTAGTAAGGTAAATATTGTTGGTTGTAGTACCTACCTTCTCCACAGCTAGTAAGTGTTACATTAATGGCAAAAGAATGGTAGAAACCTTGAGGAAAGCCAAAACTGTTAGTGAGTAGAATTCTTCACTGGTTTTGGTTTGGGGTTTATCAAGCTTTGCAAAGGAACATGAGAAAAGAGCCCAACAACCGGCAATTGAAAACAGGCCGACAGCCATGCAGGAGACTGCAAAACACAGGTCTCAAGGCACTCTTAGCATTTGATAACTTAATACACACTAATATTATTACCTATAGCTTACATTATTTATTTAATTTAAATTCCTATACAGTTTTAAATATTGATTTCTGTTTCTCCGTGCCGTGTGCAAACACTAAAAAGGGCAAAAAATGCAAATGACACGAAAAGAGTAATAAAGCCAAAAAGAGGATTTTAATTATTACTTAATGTGAGAAGCCATGTAGTGCTCAGAGTGATAATGATATTATTTAGTGCATAGGTATCTGTGTCAACGCTTTAGTGACAAGTATAAAGGAAAATGAAAGATGCACAACACAATGTGAGTCAAGCTAAAGAATTTGTATGTACGACTATTATTTCTTTTGGTTAGAAGATGAAATCGTCCTCCAACTCGTATATGGCAAGGGCGTATGCAAATCACCCTAATCTTTAAGACTATGCCTGTATTATGTGGCGATTTGACGTGCACTCTTAAAGTAAATAATACAGCGGCTAATACTTACTAGTATTTTACTACCAGCA
This sequence comes from Pogonognathellus flavescens, assembly GCA_019776165.1. NCBI lineage: Eukaryota > Metazoa > Arthropoda > Collembola > Entomobryomorpha > Tomoceridae > Pogonognathellus > Pogonognathellus flavescens. The sequence continues at coordinate 19,673 of JABASD010002455.1, forward strand.
TCATCTTAGCAAAGATATAATGTACATTCTGAACATTCTCTATAGTAGTCCTGTTCCGTACTTCATTTCGTATAGAGCCAAGTCTGTTTGGAGTTGTGAAGTATAACTCTCCGATTCCGTGATATAGTATTAGTAGAATTATAGAGATGAGTGTGACTAGTCCAAAACTAAGCCTACCACTTTGTCAGGTACAATTATATGCATATTTTTCTCGAGTCGACGCCAAATCAAGTTGAGATTCCAAAGAATAGCATAGCATGGCATGTAAAGCCACGCCATGCCATGCCACTAGGTCATCGAACTGATTACTTGTAATTATTATTGTTATTCATTGCTTAGGGTATTTTCATTGAGCTTGCAGGTAACAACTAAAAAGTCACATCGTTTTACATCATAAACGAACCGGTATGCAAGGCAAACCAACCATACGGCACTTTTACACACTTTGAATCTAATCCAGTTATGTATATCTATCCTGTGTATGCAACGCGTAGACGAGTATTCCAAGTCCCAAACATCCGCATCATAAAAATCTTGACACAAAAGCTAAAACTTCCGATCGATCATGATAACACTTTTAAAAACATTAATTCACTTACTTAATCAATGTTTATCTTTTTTCAATGCAATCAAACTAATTTTTACTTATAGGTGCACTTTATAGGTAGGAATCACATCAACAAATACATAATGAAGCATTACATTATTTTCATCCCAAATCGTATAATGCATACGTGCATCAATTCAACCTCATGCATTTTCAATTGTTTACAAAAATCAAAGTACGATTCTTGGAAATTGTATTTTTAGAAGGAAGATAGTGGAGTATGCATGCAGTGTTTATACATTGTACTTTTACTGTTTATTTCTGAAAAATTTACCTAAAGTTGTGGTGATGGTCATTTAAAATTGGTGTATTTATTTTATATTGGTGATGGGATTTAAAAAGTACATAGTCGATCATGGAAAACTGCTGTTGGTAAAATAGGTACAAATATATTCAAGTGGTCCATTAAAAGGCTAAATTTGTAGCAGGGATCAATCGGTCAACTACGTCATGAAATATGACACATATCACGTTTTTGTGTAGTAAGTACATATGCTCGTACATTTTGACCTGCCATTACAGACAAGATATGTGATTGTCCAACTGTAATATTACTGTGTAGTATTACGAAACTTTCTTACTCAGTTGACGTATTAAACAATTCTCAGAACAACTAACGGCAACACGTGAAAATGCTTACAAATGAGGTAACAATTATCTGCCTGAATGCCTTTGCGGATCTAGAATATCTTGAACATTCACATATTATATTACGCATTATCAACGATCAGTGAAAACAAACAACAGCACCACAAAAAGTATCATGGAAAATACACGTATGCAACCAACTCCTTTGTACGGGAGTAACGAACCACTACCAATTTCTTGGAGGTATCGTATATTTTGTCTGCTGTAAATATTTGTTTAAGCACCAACAATAAGCAACTCTCAGAAAAACTAATGGAGAAATATAAAGCTTGGTACAAATGATGTAACAATTATCTGTCTGGACATCTTTGGCTACCTCGAATATCAAAAATGCGCATTATTGGTGACCATTGAAAATAAACAACAGCAAAGACAATTGTGGCATGAAAAAGTGTGTGGTCAATAAGTAAATAGTTATAAAGAATCCTTTCTTCCCTCTTTGTTAGGCACTCCTATTGTCCTATTCCTTTCCACATCCATTTAATTCTTTATGTACAATTTTTAGAGTTTTTTAAATATGTAAGTATTCCAAATTATTATTCCGATTTTGATAGGTAAATACAATTTTTTCTACAATTAAAGCTGCAACTTGAAACATTTGTGCATTTAAGAAATTTGTTGAAAAAAGTTATTATACATTAATCATACAATGCTAAGCATTAAATACATTGTAGCACATAAATTTAAAATATAGTTCGGTTATTATTATTTACCTGTGCTACAGTAGGAATTTTCCCTTTCGTCTGATTATAAAACTTCATTTAAAGTATCGCTACAATACGAGAAGGAATTTTATTAGTAAGAATTCTTCAAGCCACGAAAATTACATAATTTGTTTGTGCGATCGTGTAGCTTATTTTTGAACGGATGAAATTGTATGATCTTTCGATAATACTTTACATTTTGATGAATATGACTAACATGCTCTGCAATCAACTAGTAATTCACGAAGGAGCTTGAACGAGATTGTTAAATGAAGTGTTGGGTTACACATATGATAAATCCTTCTATAAATATTTGTCGGTTTGAAATTATACTCACGTTCCTCTTTGTGCACCTTCACGCTCTATAATCAATTATCAATCATACAACCCTTGCTACAATCCACTCTGAGTAAATATGTTGTAGTGGGCATTGCTGATGAAACAAATAAATACCTTAGTGATTAGATGATTTCTATATACAGAATGAGAGAGCGGATGAGAGCGATGGAAGAAAGCTTTAAGTCAAACAGCGGCTAAGAGGCTGTCCTCATCAATGGTCATTAGGATGTTTAAAAAATACGCGATGAGCATTCATTTTTAGATTCCAGTTCAGATATGCCAAGTCAATTTATACAAATAAATACTTACCTTCACCGTAACGATAATGACTTGTGTGTAATTTAAGTTTATCGTAATAGTACGTAGTAAAGTAACCAGTAAGTGGTATAAGTACCTAGAAGCTCAGCTAAAAAAACTTTCAGTCCAGAATGAACTTCATATATTATATTGCACGCTACAGGTAATAATGTATCTAATTCAGACGTTGAGAATTCAACCAACGGATCTGTACTTACTATACTATGTGCGTGTACTAATAAAACTCCATCCTATACCCAAACACAACCAAACACGATGCATTTATTTTGAATTCTTATACGATATCATCCATATAATAATATTATACCCACACTTACATTTATATCATCTGCTGCTAAAACACAAATAATTCCCTTCATTCGTAGTATGTATGAAATTGAGTAGCATTCTTCTGAGTGTGTAGAACTATATGCTAAAAGCGTCTCGACCAGATTCCCAGTTGTGATCTCACAGTAGTAGAGTGCCGTGGACGAGGAGATGAGTGAGTGAGCAGCAGACTCAATTTAATTACTGGTGCGGCAGCAGGTCACGACGCGAATTTTGATTAGATTCGCACAGGTTAACTCATGTTTTAAGCACGTACCATCACCATATGTACTTTACTTACTCTCCTGCTGCCTCTCACAGTTGCTCCCTTGTCTTATTGTTTTAGTCTATGCCTGTAGCTTTTTACAGCTCTCTGTACTACTACAACCACATACTTGTACTACTACTACATCTAATACTACCACCATTATCATCACACCACCAAACTACAACTATCTATATGCCTCTATGTTCTATCTTTTATATACTTCACTATTTACTTTGACTTCTTTTCAGACCGTCTCTTGGTATTATCAGCTTATCTCCATCTGTACAGATATCACATCAACATACACCTCAACGCATAAAGTTACACTTGCTGTTTTATACTACGATAACTATTTACATGTCGACATGGAAAGAGCAGATTATTATTTATTGATATCTGTTGCTCTCCTGTCTGCTCGTCTCTCTTCTGCTAAAGATGTTCGCATGTATAAATATCACTTCTCCGTGTAAATGTAGAGCTACCACTATCTGTCTCTATATCTATACTGAAACAGTTTTACGTTCAAAACGTACATGTTCCACCCATATAGCTGCAAAAGCTACAAAAACTACTTATTTATCTCTATAGGAGTTTATTAAGTTATATTGTAGGCACACTGTGTGTGTATGTGTGCAGTAATTGCAAATGTACCCGTAAAAGTAACGCTGGAAGGATAGGAGCGGTCCTTATTGCATTTTCACGTTTTACTTACTCAAAGACATACCTAGACAATCCACCATTCAGTAACACATGCACTATTACTATAGGCTATAATATTATAGTAGTCGTAGTAGTAGTAGTAGCTAGGAATTAATAGTAAACTATACTTTTGCTCTAAGGACAATGTCTTCATTCTTCACTAACTACTTACGTGTACGACGTGAACATCTCTAACTGCTCCTTTCTGCACCTAAATACTACAACAGAGTCTAAACTGTAATACCTAACATCTTCTTAAGTGTATAAATAATAACTAAATGGTTTTTGATACATAGACCGTAATGTACGTGGTATGGGTGTGAAATATTCCTTGTGTGTCTATATAGGCTTCTATTATTGCTTTGTATATTCTTACAATCGTGGAAGGCTTTAAGAACTGCTAAACTGCCATTTCACACACACACAACAAGATAATTACAATTATAACAACGTATCACTTCTACCACTACTACAGTCAGACTTTCTCACCAGTGTCTGCCTAAACTTGCCGGGGTGCTGAATCCGTCTTGTATCGTTGTATATGCAAAAGATGTAAAAATTCGTGCTGCATTCGAAACGAGAAATAAAGTTTTCTGTGTGTGAGTTAGACTGTGATGTTGGATGTGTGTTGGGGCTGTCGTGCAGATAGAGTTGGGACGGTGATAGTCGTCGCAAGGAAATGACTAAAGCAATGTTGCAGACTAAGTAATTATTAGTCGGGATGAGGTGAGGAATTTGGAATGCAGCTTGATGAGGGATTCTGATGTTTTTCTCCGTGTGGTGTGAGTGCTAGCACACTCGGGTATCTTTATTTTATATCTAGAGAATGATGATGATGCTAGTAGAAGAAGAGTGAGTGGTTGCTTCATGTAATCCTCATCATTTATTATGTATATTAAGACGCGATGAACACACTACTTTCGACTACACTGCAGTAATGTACTAATAAGAAATTGCACGTTGTTCGAGGGTTGGGCTATAATAGTAGTCCAAGGAAAAGCAACACTCGTAAGTCATGTGCAACTCTATTACAAGCTGCTCTTCGTACATTCTTCACGAACACTTTTGTGACGGAGAGGATTTCCGATAAAGGAATCCCATGTAAATGCTCCTTGTATATATATTTGTGGAAACGGTAAAAATGTGTACGCCAAGTTAATAAATCGCATTTAAGGCTGGACGGTGTTAATATACCAACCTCACTCTGTCATGCAGATTTCTCTACTACCAGATTAGTTCGCAGTACGTACCTCTTAAATACCTTTGTGAAGTATCCTAAGATACTTATAAGTGAATGGGTTGTCTGTTTGTCCGTTTGTCTGAATGCACGATAACTCAAGAAATATTTGAGGTAATGGCTTCAAAATATAGGTGCATGTATTCTATATTCCAGTGCAATGGTTCATTGAAAGATAAACTTAAAGATGAGGGCAATCAGACAACTGCTTTAAGACCTCTGGAATACAACAAAGAAAACAAACTGTACAGATAATAGAAAATTTGATTTCTTACGATACTTATCTCATCCATGTACAAATGGTGTACACCATTACTTAAGTAGCTATACAGAAATATGTAAAATTTACACTTTATACTATTCATACAATGAGATGTCTTGTAACTTAAATTTTACCAAGAAATATTTGTATCAGTGAAATCAAATGCAAAAAAACACAATCCTGTGTTCCTTTGTTTTATTTTACTATAGCTGCTTATCACGAAATAACTATCTTTTAATTGTAATAGTGAAAGTCTAGTACCAATATCGGTATAACTTTCTTATTATTATTTTCGACTGTACTTCCATAATATAACGACCTTCTCATTGATGTCATTTAAATTATTTTGGTTCTGTTCAGGTGAAAAGGGTGGACAATGTATTTGGGTTGAACTATCGTAAACTTTCTCATATGCAAATATCACAGCGATTAAAATAATAGTTGCACTTGTACAATGTTTGAAGGGAATTTCGGATGGAGAGATTGAAGGATGAGCGACCATTGTACTGCTGGACAAGTTCTACGTGGTCGTTATTATCTGACTAAGTGTTGTATTGTATTTGGGATGAATGTGTGTGAATATGCATTTAGAATGAATATGTTTGGGAAGGTGGATGGCGTAGGTAATAATAGGGACTTGGGGAATGTTGGTATTGAGTGGAGTGGCGGTGTAGTGAATAGTTGCATAGAGTTAAGGATAAGTGAGTGAGTGGGCAAAAAGAGGGCTGGTTCTGTCGAAAGATGGATGGTGATGTGGAAGGGAAAAATCCGGGATTGAACGCCAGAGTCTGAAGGCTGACTTATTGATGAGGCAATTGGGGAAAGATATTAACAGCCGTAATTTTAATTAATGGTTGTACAAAGCACGGGACGTTTTGCGGAGAGCCGTAAATCAGCGATAACTGCAGATGGACACGGCGAATCCTCCGTCCCCTGTCCATGTCGGATGTCGCCCCCAATGAACTATGATCATTTTATGACTTGCTGTCCTTGTAGTCCTCCTTTACCCGGTACTCATCCTCTCTTTGTCCACTCTCCTACTCCAATTCCAACTTCTGTTTGTTCGTCTCTTTTACTTTCAAACCAAATCCTCCTTCACTTCTGCCCACACCAACATTACAACTATTCCCACCATCGTCCATTCAATACAATCATGCTCTATTTATCTCCAGCCTTATAGTCATAGCCCTCAAGTACTTTCTCTAAATATAACACACACATTACCGTCTCTGCAATAGAATGTAACTGAACGTCACATCACCACACTTTCCACGTTCCTCTCATTTTACACAAATCTCGTCAGGGTTTTTTCAATATTTCACAGTAGTTTAGCAGAGATTAAAACTTTAATCAACTTTTACTTCAACATTACAATTCTTTCACTGCAGTAATTGCTACAAACAATGTGGATTTCTAAACATTCTATTACATACACAGACAACTCTAAAGACAATCAATGTGAAGTCAGAAGTATAAAACACAGAACACGCCATCATTCCAGTTTGCCCCATGTCTGTGCTTATTGCTAACTACTAGAGGCCGGCCCCCAACCCAAAACCCAGAAATTGGGCCAACCCAATCCGATTTGGG
>JABASD010002456.1:0-26650 GCA_019776165.1 Pogonognathellus flavescens
TTCCATTTTTTCGTATTAACAGGGTGCATAATTCTGTCGCATTCTCCTAACATTCTCTCCGGTCAGCACATGCTATATTGGCGCGGTAGTACAAATTGCAGATTATATACAAATTGCAGATTACTGTGATTGGAATGAAAATGCGTTCATGTAATGAACGGATTACCTTCTATTGTAATTGTAAACAAACAATCATCTACGTCTCCCAAAACAGCAAATCGACCTCTGAACTCTAAACGTAATTACGCCGTTGACTAGATCCCGTAACTTTTTGTTACGGGCCCGATTTGCTAGTATAATATTATAATTATAGCTATTATTCCACACTTGACATTTGTAATTATTGAATAAGTATTGAACCTAAATTTCTTTTTTTCGAAATTTTAAAATTAATTCATGATTACTTGGTTATACTCAAATACTTGTTCAAAAAATGAGTTTATTGTACACACATTTTAAAGATAGTAATGCCAAAGTGAGACAATTTTAGAATTTACAAGTCTAAAAGGAATGTTTTGCTCCTTCGAAGATTAAAACTATGAATTCTATATGCTAGAAAATTACACTGATTTTTATAGCAGAATTGATAGTGATGCAGATACCCTACCAAATAACCGGGAAACCGAATACCCAAAACCAATGGGTTGTGGGTTGTGGGTTTATCACTATAATAGTGGGGTTTTTTGGGTTTCTCCTGCGTTTTAGATTAAGCTAAATATGTAGATTAAAAAACCCTGTTGGGTTTTTTCTCTNGCTAAATATGTAGATTAAAAAACCCTGTTGGGTTTTTTCTCTACAATGTCTAGAAATAGAGATATTTAAAAAACACTTTTGAAAAACCCAGTGGGTTTTTTGGGTTTTTTCTAAAAAACCTATGGTTTTTCGGTTTCCTGCAAATAACAAACATCAAAACTAAATAATTTTTAAAATCCATATTTTTGTTTTTCGATAGAGCGTGTTTTTACTGTTTCATCGAAACTAAACTGCTTGTCTGCACACCCTATTTTGACCGGTTTAGTATAATTAGTGTTATATATACCACCTGAGCTTGTATATAGCAACCCCAATTTCTGAGACATATGTAATAAAAGCAATGATTGATCCGGTAATCAGTATATAGAAAATAGTAACAATGTTTGAATTTGTCAGACCCAATGGTCTTGGTAAATTTTCCATGCATCTTTTGCACATTGTAAAGATTTGTTCTGTCCACAAAATATTCCCATTCAGCATAAATTCCTGACTGCAAAAAACAATTAAAGCGAACCATAAAATATTTCCATAGCATGGTACAACCCCCTTCCAACACTACAACTAAATATTCTGTATATTGTTTGAAAGCTTTATCTGGTTCTCCAAAATACAACTTCCTTTTAGGGATGACCGGTTTTCCATGGGTATTCCACAGTGACTCATTCAAAAACCAATGTTTCTTTGCGCTGTCATAAAAATAAGCCGAATTGTTACATTGTGAAATCCACTGTTGCGAAGTAACCACCGGGAAACCTGGATGGAACTCATGATTTAGACTCACGCTCCTTGTAAACATATTATAATTTAAGAAATCGTTGTTAAAAGACATAAAATGTTTTTTATATTCCTGTTTGCAGATTTCAATAATATTGCAAGAGTGAAATGCTTCCTCAATTGTGGTTTCCCGCAAAAGGCTTATCGTGTCATCATTTCTCAATAAATACCACTTTTTGCAATTTCCAATTCTGTAATAGAATTTATAATATTCCTCATTATTCAATGATTTATGTAATGTAGAGTAATTTCTGTAGCAATAATGATGTGTTGCAACCAATGTGGTTAACTTTTCCGTCTCTAATGGGGATGCGTATTTGACGGGCCCTGTTGATTTGACTTTATACTCGGCTAAATCTTGAAGCGAAGTAATTTTTTTGTACTGTCTCTCACTAGTTAAATCAGCAATGACAATTCCTTTGTATCCGTTTGTCAAAATAATTCCCATCAATAGAAACGTTCCAGTTGCAAACCTCAACCAATAAAGTCGATATAATTTAACAGGCATTGAATAGCTGATTTCAAGGAGGTACGCGTAAAATATTAGTACGGTGGGCATATTTAGTAAGTCATTTTTGAAATGGAATGTAATTTGTACAAAAGTCGTAATCGAGATAAATTAAACACCAACGCCGATCCACAACGTAAATTGGAAGGGTTGTACGTAAGCATCAAAAGATGTTGGATCACCATTCAGAGAAGCACAAGAGAGAAAATTCATTGATACAGCTTTAAGGGGAATGTGTGCCCAATAAACATCTTTTGGAAACCTTGCTTTCAATGCGGATGGATATATTAATAATATGATACTGTCATATGCATTGATAAACCTGTAGTATCCGAAATTATCTTGGCAAAGCTTATCTGAAATATTTACAAAGTTCCCGAAAACATTAGAAAAAGTCACAATAGTATTTACAGGATAATATGGTGTTGATGGAATTGTTCGAAATGAAAATTTTTTAGTCATATTAAAACATGATTTGTAAGTTGTACCCAATTGAAGCACGAAATTTTCTTTCATTTGAATAATTTTTTGCATTCCTATTTCTCTTAGTGTATCCATATGTCGAACGTTCCCAAAATAGTTATTTTCATTTTGTGGACTTGCGAAAAGTTCAATAGGTTTGTATGTACCTTCTTTGAGCATTAGGAGGTAGATACCATAACGAGAGAAATTATTGTCATAATGTATAAAATGGGGAAGTTTGTGAATGCAAAATAAATATATTTGATAATAGTAGAAATCATTTATTCGATTCAATAATTGCGAAATTTCATTTCCAATACCAATTACTTGGCCTGTGTTTCTCAAGATGATATGAACGCTTGAGTATTCCGCGTGGTTATAGTAATAATCCATCGTCAGAGAATGTTCCTGATTATACAATGATTGAATGACGAATTTTAATTGGTCATGTATATTTAAACTTTTTACAATGTAATCAGTAAAGTATAACTCTACTATACGATGTGGATTGATATTCACCAAGATGTGAGCCAAGCAATGAAATTTGGAATATATGCGTGGAGATGAAAGGTGTACTTTCAGCAGATGCTCCCGTATAGGACAATTATGTAAAAAATCGTTAAAATATGACGATTCCTGTTTGTAGCACGACATATTTTGTACAAATAAATTTTCCAAAATATGCATTCGTGTGTAAGTGTAGGGAGCTTGTACATTTCTTAAAAAATCCACCATTGATGAATGGTCAACCAAAGAAAATACTGAAATATTTTTGTGAAATATGAAAATGTGACAATCCTTCTCGTAATTTGCAACCTTTGAAATTATATCACCCCCAATATCAGTCTCTAACAATTGTGCCCGTATTAAGTAATTGGACATCCCAAAATAGAGAACAAATATTTTTATTAAAAATTTCGACATGTTTTAGTAACTTTTGTTTTATATAATATGTATCATAAATTTTTGCAGAATAGAGAGAGAGGTGCAGGCAAGATAAATATTGTATTGTGTATATATAATATAATATTGCATTATGGTTTAATTCCTTTAAGTAAAAGTCAATTTTGGTTGGGGTTGAAGTATTCATCACAAGTACCTCAAAACATTCAGCACAAGTATTTTAAACGACATTGCTGATAAGGCTTTAAAAAGCATGTTATAAATATGAATGCACCAGGCACGTTTTAATATGGGTTTGGTAATGGATTGCACTCATCTCAAAATCATACGCAATTACTTCTTTAACTTGAAAGTGACAGATATGAGTTTATTGCAAACTTTGAAATACGTGTGAGGGTAAGTGGAATAAAAAATTATGAAGAATTGAAGGTCAATTCCACTGTTATACTAGAGGCTCCCACTATACTATTATTATGACCAATGATGCAAGACTATTATTATATTATAACACCGAGTTACCTTGAGTTATGGTGAGTCACCTTTAGAAGGTAACTCATCATTGCGAAGAGTGCGAACAACAAGCAAAGTCACCCTACAACGATAGTTGTACTCGAAATGTTCGTAGTTCAAAAGGGGGGAATGAGATTTTCTAGGGTTGAATGAAGAGAATTAACGGAAGATGTGACGAAATATAATTCATTCAACCCTCGAAAAAGTTTCAAACATACTTACATACATTCGTACCCCAGACAAATTAATTGTTTTCATAAATGTTTAGTAGTTGTCGGTTTATGTTGTCTGCTTTATCGATTTGGGCAAAAATGACCATAATACAAAAGACCAGGTCTTTATAAACTCTGACGGTGTACAATGATTATAATGTATAAATTATGTTGAAATGCAAATTATTGAAAACATTTGATTGTCATTCAGATGTAATCAATTAGATTGTCACGGTTCACAAGGTGAATCATATTTTGTTCTAGTAACTTCTTAAGATCAGATTGCTTCTTATTTTAAGTTTTAACATTAAAACTACGCCATAAAGCAATGTCTATCGAAAATGAAGAAATTTAACTTAACAACATCATTTTTTTATTATTATCTGATTGTAAATTACAACTCCATGAAAATGTCGCGAAGCAACGGGAAATTCTGAGACACCCGGGATTTGTATATCCGTATTGTGTTGTGTATAATACGAAAATTCACAGTAACTTTTTATGTTCATTTAAATTGAAGGGATACCCAGTTAAAACCTACATAGGGGCCCCCAAATTATAGTTATGCCCCTGGTCAACTCCTTCATGCATGACCTTTTAGACAAACAAATCTGTTAATGCAATCTCAATAACACAATGCGTTTAAATACAAGATTCACCCATGTTTGAAAGCGAAGACCGCCAACTGTTGAATTAGGAGACCAATAGCGTTACAATTTTTTAATAAATCACTATTGCCGTTAATCAAAGTAGTTAGTATTAACACACAATATCACAGTGGAATTAGCCACGTCACAGTTAGTGTTACCGTGTCAAAGTTCACAACACAATGTCAATATTCGCTTCGTTACTTTTTTGGACCGTAACAAATGGTTTATTATAATTAGTGTTAAATATACCACCTGAGCTTGTATATAGCAACCCCAACTTCTGAGAAATATGCTATAAAAGAAATGAGTGATCCGGTAATCAGTATATAGAAAATAGTAACAATGTTTGAATTTGTCAGACCCAATGGTCTTGGTAAATTTTCCATGCATCTTTTGCACATTGAAAAGTTTGTTCTGTCCACGAAATATTCCCATTCAGCATAAATTCCTGATTGCAAAAAACAATTAAAGCGAACCATGTAATATTTCCATAACAATGTATAACCCCCTTCCAACTTTACAACTAAATATTCTGTATATTGTTGGAAAGCTTTATCAGCTTCTCCAAAATACAACTTCCTTTTTGGGATGACCGGTTTTCCATGGGCATTACACAGTGACTCATTCAAAAACAAATGTTTCTTCCTGCTGTCATAAAAATAAGCCGAATCGTTACACTGTGAAATCCACTGTTGCGAAGTAACCACCGGGAAACCTGGATGGAACTCATGATTCTGACTCACGCTCATTGTAAACATATTATTATAATTCACGAAATCGTTTTTCAAAAACATAAAATATCTTTTATATTCCTGTTTGCAGAAATCAATATTATTGCAAGAGTGAAATGCTTCCTCAATTGTGGTTTCTAGCAAAAGGCTTATCGTGTCATCATTTGTCCAATAAAACGACTGTTTGCATCTTGTGTAATAGAATTGAGAATATTCCATATTATTCAATGATTTCTGTAATGCAGAATAATTTTTGTAGCAACAATGATGCGTTGCAACCAATGCGTTTAACTCTTCCATCTCTAATGGGGATGCGTATTTGACGGACCCTGTTGATTTGATTTGATACTCGGCCAAATCTTGAAGCGAAGTAATTTTTTTGTACTGTCTCTCACTGGTCAAATCAACGATGACAATTCCTTTGTAGCCGTTTGTAAAAACAATTCCCATCAACAGAAACGTTCCAGTTACAATTCTCAACCAATAAAGCCGATATATTTTAGCAGGCATTGAATAGCTGATTTCAAGGAGGTATGCATAAAAAATTAGTGCAAATGGAACATATGGGAAGTCTTTTTTAAAATGGAAAGTTATTTGCGTAATAGTCGTGATCAAAGCAAATAAAATACCAACGCTGATCCACAAAGTAAATTGGAAGGGTTGTACGTAAGCCTCAAAAGATGTTGGATCACCATTCAGAGAAGCACATGACAGAAAATTCATCGATACAGTTTTAAGCGGAACGTTTGCCCAATAAACATCTTTTGAAAGCCAGGCTTTTTTAGCGGATGGATATATTGTCAAACCTATCTTATTATGTGCATCGCTAAAAAAGTATACACCGTGATTATATTCGCAAAGCTTAGATGAAATATCTACAAAGTTGCCGAAAACATTAAAGAAAGTCACAATAGTGTTTACAGGGTAAGATGGTGTTGATGGAAATGTTCGAAATGTAAATTCTTTGGCCGTATTAAAACATGCCTTATAATATGCACCATACTCTAGCACGAAATTGTCTTTCATTTGAATGAATTTTTGCATTCCTATTTCTCTCAGCGTATCTTTACGTCGAACGTTCCCAAAATTTTTAGTTTCACTTTGTTGACTTGCGAAAAGTTCAATAGGTTTGTTTGTACCTTCTGTGCGCGTTAGGAGGTAGACACTTGAACGAGAGGAATTCGTCTCATAATGTATAAAATGCTGCAGTTTGTGAATGAAAAGTAAACTGAGTTTTTGGAATGTTGTCGTGCCAATATAATAGTAGAAATCATTTGTACGATTCAATAATATCAACATTTCATTTCCAATTCCCATTACTTGGCCTGTGTTTCCCAAGATGATATGAACGGTTGTGTATTCCGCGTGGTTATAGTAATAATTCATCGTCAAAGAATGTTCCTGGTTATACAATGATTGAACCACGAATTTTAAATGGACATGTATATTCAAACTGTTTACAATGTGATCAGTAAAGGTTAACTCTATTGTACGATGTGGATTGATATTCACCAAGATGTGAGCCAAGCAATGAAATTTGGAGTATATACGTGGAGATGATAAATGTACTTTCAATAGAGACTCCCGTTTATCACAATTAACTGGATGGGTAAAATATTCCGGTTTGTCACACGACATATTTTGTGCAAATAAATTTTCCAAAATATCCATTCTTGTGTAAGTGTATGGTAGTAGTACATTTCTTAAAGAATCTACCTTTGATGAATGGTCAACCAAAGAAAAGACGGAAATATTTTTGTAAAATATGAAATTGAGATGACAATCTTTCTCGTAATTTGCCACCTTTGAAATTATATCACCCCCAATATCAGTCTCTAACGATTGTGCCAGTATTAAGTAATTGTACATTCCAAAATAGAGAACAAATATTTTTACTGACAATTTCGACATATTTTAGTGACTTTTGTTTTATATAATATGTATCAGAAAGAAATTTTGCAAAGCAGTGCCGGCAAGATAAATATTTTATTATAAACTGAATGATGTTTTAATTCCGCTAAGTAAAAGTCAGTTTTGGTTGGGTTTGAAATATTAAACCCAAGTACCTCACTTCACAGAAGAGTATCATGCGTTGTTCAACTTAAAATTTTATTGGACAATGAAATAAATTCGAGTTAAAATGAACAGCAATTGCACTTAAGCTTGCCTACAGTTACAATTCAATGCATGTTAATATTAAATGCTGAAGTTGTGAAAATAAGCAGACCTAGGGTGTATGTAGGGCCGTAACAACCGATTCCTAACCTTTAAAATTTCATTAACCAATTTGCCATTTTTTTGCTCATGAACAAATCAAATCATTGTCATTTAGGGCCGTATATCACAAGGCAATTTAATGTTAATGATTATATCGGGTTTAGACGGTTTAGACAACGGTTCGGACAAACTTTTTACTTTGTATAACGTTTCTTATTTTTGGACAAAATTTTGGGTGCATTTAAACAAATCCCTTGTTCCTCGAGCTCGCAGTATAAAAACCCACCCAGGAAGCAAATAAAAATAATAATAGATGTTCAGTGAAGCGAAAGAAAGGAGATAAGGAGGGTGTCGGACCTTATAATTGCTGGGCAATAACTGAGGGTATTAGAAATAGTACAAATAGTAGAAATATTAAGATTTTTAAAAATACATTAAAAAATATTATCTAGATAATCAGGCCAATGAAGCTGTTCATGTTAATTTAGATGATTCTGCCTTTGACTATTCTTGCATTGAGTTTATTGCAAATGGGTATGATATTTGTTAATGTATATTATATTTTGTGTGACTACTGTGATGTAAGTCGGATATTGTAACAACCTTTTGTACGGTGATATCTTTGAAATAAATTAAATTAAATGCGGCGGTCATAATGCGTTTTTATGGGCAAGCGGTGGTGCAATTGATGTGGTTTACCCAGCTGGCAGTTACTCACCCGAAGGACCGAATGTTGGAGGATTTGGCACTTGGTCCCGTCATCGTGTAACCAACACCGCCCCTTTCAAATTCTGTGTATTCTAAATTAAATTGATTTTTCAATTTTACTATTTATTCACCAAAAGTTTGATAAATAAAATTGCATTATAACATCATTTTTCGGCTTTAATGACACATACTCAATTCTTTTGCGTTGTATAAATATTATTACATTATAAATATTAATGAAGTTGAACAAATACGAAATATTTATGAGTAAAGTATGAGGTGATATGAAAGCGTACCCGAGATAGCGATAAATATTTAAGTGATAAATGAAATAACACCGAATTCAATGCCAAGTGTCATCCTTTCACATAACGTTAATTGACATTCACAAATTGTAAGTTACAATAACTGACATTATATTTTACTTATATATGTAGATTTAAGTATGTGTGTTTATTATTTTACCAATTTTCGCAGACTCCAGAATTTTTCATGGTACCAAAAATTTGCAAAATTATTTGAGCTACGCTCGAATTTTCATTTTTCGTTCATTTTATTCTAAATTTAGTTATCAATTTTCGATTATTCGATTGAAGTGTCCATATAACACCCACCCACCTCCCCTCCTCTAAATTGCAGTGCAAGTTAAGCATCCAACCATGGCAATCAATTAATAACTGTTGGTGTTAGACAAATTGGCAAAAACTGCAAAGCGTTTTTGTGTGACATTTTATCTGATGTGCATTTCTGTGCTACGGTTAGTCATAAATTTTATCTTATATAATAGGCTAACAACTGACACCTTTTTCAGGTGATAATATTATACTTTGCACGATTAACACAAGTAATGCAATAAGCTTCAATATATTTGCTAAGTCAAATATATTATTATAATTTTAGCGGTTATTAAATTTATTCCACACTTGACATTTGTAATTGAAGTATTGAACCCCAAATCTCTTTTCTAAGTTTTAAAATTAATAACTTGTTCAAAAAATAAGCTTATTTAACACACATTTTGATAATAGTAATGCGAAAGTAAGACTATTTTAGAACGTACAAGTATGAAAGAAATGTGTTCCTTCGACAATTAAAACTGTGAATTCTAATTACTAGCAATTTAAACTGATTTTTAATAGCAGAATTGATAGTGAGGCAGATACCCTGCGTCTACCAAGCAAAAAAAGCAAAGCTTATCATTGTTAACAAGGGCGTAACCAGGATTGATATTTGGAGGGGACACACAATAAATTTGGTGCAAAAGAGTCTCATATCCGCGCGTAGCGCGAAAACATATAGCTTCTTTAGGTTAAAATATGCCAAAAATACACTAAATTCGCGCGGAAATTTAGGCGATTTTTTGCTATTTTTTAGCCATTTTTAGCCTTTTTCCCGGAATTTGGGGGGGGGCACGTGCCCCCAGTGCCCCCCCTCTCGGTACGTCCATGATTGTTAAAATCCATACTATATCCTTTTTCTGTTAGAGCGTTATTTTTACTGTTTCATCGAAACTAAATTGCTTGTACAACCGATTTTAACAGGTTTATTATTGCAATTAGTGTTATATATACCACCTGAGCTTGTATATACCAACCACAATTTCTGAGAAATATGTAATAAACGAAATGAGTGATCCGGTAATCAGTATATAGAAAATAGTAACAATGTTTGAATTTGTCAGACCCAATGGTCTTGGTAAATTTTCCATGCATCTTTTGCACATTGTAAAGTTTATTCTGTCCACAAAATATTCCCATTCAGCATAAATTCCTGATTGCAAAAAACAATTAAAACGAACCATATAATATTTCCAGAGCAAGGTATAGCCCCCTTCCAACACTACAACTAAATATTCTGTATATTGTTTGAAAGCTTTATCTGCTTCTCCAAAATACAACTTCCTTTTAGGGATTACCGGCTTTCCATGGACATTCCACAGTGACTCATTCAAAAACCAATGTTTCTTTGTGCTGTCATAAAAATAAGCCGAATTATTACACTGTGAAATCCACTGTTGCGAAGTAATCACCGGGAAACCTGGGTGGAACTCATGATTTAGACTCACGCTCATTGTAAACATATTCAAGAGATCGTTGTTGAGAAACATAAAATATTTTTTATATTCCTGTTTGCAGATTTCAATATTATTGCAAGAGTGAAATGCTTCCTGAATTGTGGTTTCCCGCAAAACGCTTATCGTGTCACGCTTTTTCCAGAAATACAAAAGTTTGCATCTTGTGTAATAGAATTGGAAATATTCCATATTATTCAATGATTTCTGTAATGCGGAATAATTTCTGTAGCAATAATGATGTGTCACAACCACTGAGTTTAACTCTTCTATCTCTATTGGGGATGCGTATTTGACGGGCCCTGTTGATTTGACTTTATATTCGGCTAAATCTTGAAGCGAAGTAATTTTTTTGTACTGCCTCTTACTAGTCAAATCAACGATGACAATTCCTTTGTAGCAGTTTGTCAAAATAATTCCCATTAATAGAAACGTTCCAGTTGCAAATCGCAACCAATAAAGTCGATATATTTTAGCAGGCATTGAGTAACTGATTTCAAGGAGGTACGCATACAAAATTAATGCGAATGGCACATAAGGGAAATCTTTTTTAAAATGGAAAGTAATGTGCGTAATAGTCGTGATCGAGACAAATAAAATACCAACGCCGATCCACAACGTATATTGGAAAGGTTGTTATAAGCCTGAAATGATATTGGATCGCCATTCAGTGAAGCACACGACAGAAAATTCATTGATACAGCTTTAAGCGGAACCAGTGACCAATAGTACACATCGCCTGGATACCTTACTTCATGTGTGAATGGAAAAATTGTCAAACCTATCTTATCATGTGGATTGGTAAACTTGTAGTCACCGTGATTATATTCGCAAAGCTTAGTTGAAATATCTACAAAATTGCCAAAAACATTATTGAATGTCACAATAGTATTTACAGGGTAAGATGGTGTTGATGGAATTGTTCGAAATGTAATTTCTTTGACCGTACTAAAACATGATTTATAAATTGGACCCAACTTTAGCACGAAATTGCCTTTCATTTGAATAAATTTTTGCATTCCTATTTCTCTCAGTGTATCTTTACGTCGAAGGTTCCCAAAATTGTTATTTTCACTTTGTTGAATTGAAAAAAGTTCAATTGTTGTGTATGTACCTTCTGTGCGCATTAGGAGGTAGACACCTGAACGAGAGAAATTAGTCTCATAATGTATAAAATGCCGAAGTTTGTGAATGCAAAATAAACTGAATTTTGGTAATATTGCTTCGTCATTATAATGGTAGAAATCATTTATACGATACAATAATTGCGACATTTCATTCCCAATTCCCATTACTTGGTTTGTGTTTCCCAAGATAACATGAACGGTTGTGTATTCCGCGTGGTTATAGTAATAATCCATCGTGAAGAAATCTTCCTGATAATACATTGATTGAACCACATATTTTAAAAGGTTATGTATATTCAAACTGTTTACAATGTAATCAGTAAAGGATAATTCTATTATACGATGTGGATTGATATTCACCAAGACGTGAGCCAAGCAATGAAATTTGGAATATATGCGTGGAGATGAAAGGTGTAATTTCAATAGAGACTCCCGTGTAGAACAATTAACTGGATCATCGATAAAATATTCAGATTCCAGTTTGTAAGACGACATATTTTGTGCAAATAAATTTTCCAAAATATCCATTCTTGTGTAAGTGTAGGGAACTTGTACTTTTCTTAGAGAATCTATCACTGATGAATGCCCAACCAGAGAAAACACTGAAAGATTTTTGTAAAATATGAAATTTATGTGACAATCTTTCTCGTAATTTGCCACCTTTAAAATTAAATTACTCTCAATCCTAGTCTCTAACAATTGAGCTAGTATTAAGTACACGTACACGTCAAAACAGAGCACGAGCATTTTTATAGAAAAGTTCGACATATTTTAGCAACTTTTGTTTTATGTAATATTTGTCTATTATATTACGTATGAAATAAATTGTAATAATATGTGCTGGCTCTGTGGGCTTTTGGCCTGAGAGAGTGTCTGAATCAATAAATACTTTCAATAGTTTCAATGTAATATTTGTCAGAATACATTTTCGCAGAGCGGGGCAGGCAGTAAGAATATTGTATTTTAAATTGATTTTGGTTTTAATTCCGTTAAGTAAAAGTCAATTTTGTTAAAGGTTGAGAAATTCGCCACAAGCCCACTCAATTCACTCACGGACGCGCCCCATGTGTTGTTGAACTTAAAATTTTAATGTACAATAAAATAAATTGGAGGTTATAGCAAACAGCATTGCACTTAAGCCTATTTACAATCAATGTTTATTAAAATTAAACTGTGAGTATGTTGTGAAATATAGCACACCTGCATATACGGCCGTAGCGACCGATTCCCTGGCCTGGAAATTTGTTTAATCCGGGCCCCAATATTTGCCATTTGTTTGCTCATAGTTTTTTTCTCTTTAATCCAAAAGTTTAAAAACCTTATACATAATAATTTTTATTTATATTGCCTTTTCTTCATTTTAAATTAATCTTTGTTTTCTATTAATGTGTCTCAATTGGCAAATTCGATTAATCGAGTCAGTAATAAAATTATTATTATTGACAGTTTCATGGCATATGGAGAATGTCACACGGTCATTTTAGGCTTATGCAAGCTGACATACCCTCCCAACGCGACATTATTTTTTATTTTGTTACTTTGGCGTCAAATTTTATACTTTTGTCTGTTTTTTGAAAAGTCGAAAAATATCTATTATCTGTATAAATGTAAATTCGTATGGGCCCCCATATAGTCCGACCTTGAAATAGATTTTCATCGCCGCTACGGCACTGGGCATCATTAAATAGTAAGTGCTAGCAGACCCACTTGATAGGAGTCTTTCATAATCTGTCTGTCAGGCTTTCATTCAATTGCGATATATCGTCAGATAATTTAATAATAGTATAAATGATGTAAACACGATAAAATATTATATTCTCTTTTGTTCTCTCCTTAAACTGAAGTTTTGAACTACAATGTTTATTAACCATATCATTCGAAGGGAGTGAAATTTACTTAGCAAACATTACACGGCGTTTTGCGGCTCAGGGTGCCATGAGGAGCTCTGGGGTTTGGATCGCTTTTACGGGCTTAGATTAGAGGCCCGAATCTTCAAATTTTTCTTAAGGTCGCTACTATGTCTAGAAAAGTGGCATCGACTGGCCTTACAAAACATAACTATAGCATTTATTAAATACACAAAATTCGTGGGCATTTACGCTCGTTATACAAATTCATTTTATGTCGCTTAAAATCAGTGTGCATACATTTTAATTTCTACTGCTAAAAACGTCAAATGTAACAATGCGATTAACATGTTTGGCCATTTTTGCTGTAATGTCTCTCCCCCCAAATATGCCTTTATTAGTTCATGTCCCCTGAATCAGAAATGCTGTCTACCTGTAATTGTAACTATTTAATTCCAGTAATTTCAAATCTCGCTGCATTTTCCACCCACAGTTGCCAATTTGTTTCTTTTAATAACATGCCAAACAAATATTTAATGAATATTGGATGTATTATGCACATTTTAAGACAAACGTTGACGTAATTTGATACACATTTGAATAAATAATTCACAAATTTCCATTTAAGCGTTGTTGGTGAAACCCAGAACTTATACGTAGAATAGGAGACTTTGTATTCGTCGGATCATAATTAAGCGAGTTCATGTTTGTACTGTCGAGGGTAAAAATGTTTTAACATTCGGCTTTTTCAAATTTTTACAAGCTTTCAATCGCATAGTCGATCTTCTTCAGGCATAATCAAGAATCAATATTATGAAACGCTCTTAGGTTCAGTCATTTCGTTTTTTGTCCTAACATAATCTGACCATATTGAAACAAATCCTCGTCAAGTTCGTATTTGAAGTAGGAGTACGGCGTACGCTTATTTATTAAAAAATGCACATATTTAGCTACAGGATGTTTTGTAGTAACCAGGCCTATGACCAGGCCTATGTTAACTATCAAAACCAAAAGAAACTGTGTCTGGTGATCATAGTAACGGCTTGGTTACTACCTAACATACTATATTTTATCCAATATGACCAATTTCACCGTTTTATTTTTTTCAATTTTTCCAGGACGATGGATAGCTCACAGGGCTGTTTTTAAATTCTGTTCTAGTAGACCGCCTTCATTTACGTTACTTTGAGCCGTGTTCTGTCCACCAGGGGGTGGACAAATTTAACGAAAATAAAAAAATCCTCGATTTGGTTTGGGTACAATAAATCAATATTTTAAGTTTAAATTAGGGAAGTTCTGCTTGTTAGTTAAATATAGTTTTGTATTGGATAAAACAAAAATATTTGTGGAATCATTTCTACCAATTTGGGCAAAAATGACAATAAAAAAGGTTCCGGCTTTTAAAACTCTGTCTGACTGTGGTCAATAAACACGTGTAACAATTTATATTTAATGCAAATTAATTTAAAAACATTGCCAATTGGATGTAATCACACAGATTATCGTGGATGACATGGTAAATCATACTTTTCCCTACAAACTTGTAAGATCATATCGCTTTGTATTTGAAGCTTTTCATTCATGTCTAAAAAAACAGCACACATAATGTTTTACAAAATTAGAAACATTTAAAAAGTTACCCTTCTGAATGGTTGTAAATATCCATAACACATAGGTTGATATTATGTATAATTTTACTAAACAAATTTTAAATTTTTCATTCAATATTTTTGGTCAGTGTAAAACATATTTATAACGTTATAAAATTTTACTTGTTTTCCAACTGTTAATTAACATGTGTCTGCCTTTAATCATTCCAAAATGGGTTTTTTGAAGCCAACTTCACAAATTATTCTTTCAGTTTTTATTATATCCCACTGCATTGTCATCATTCACTATGATGTATAAAAGATGCAAATTTATAGATTGGATTATATGTATTCCGTAGATAGTAAAGTACAGAGGCGAAATATTTCACGCAGAAGAATTTACCTGCAGCTGCAAGGCAGCAGGTTGAACACTTCTCTGCTAACCTTACTCTACACACAGGTCAATCAACTTCAGCAGTACCTACTTCACAGATCCGTTCTGTTACTAGCTGCATTTCCCATGCATCGTCATCCAAGTTGGATTGTGCAGCTGCTACACTCAGCAGATACAATAACTACGTCTTTATATTTCACATATTGTAACAGAATTATTAAAACTGCAAGAGAATAGTTTCAGTGTGCAATTCGCCACTCATTTTAACACTGCATGTTGAAACAAGCAGCATAAAAGTTCAAATGCGATTTCCAAAATGTGTTCTACGCCAGAAAAAACTAAAATAAATGAAATACATAATCCTATAAAAGTAAAATTGATTAGCTACTGACATGTTGTGTAATTCAAAAATAATAACATTCATTGATAAGACAAAAGTGGTTATAATTGAATTTGTTACCATACAAGGGATTGACCGGTGCAAAATGTAAGTAACAAGGTACAGTTTTTGCCAACTTTTTATTAAATGAGTACTCATACCGAAGGCATTTTTATTTTGACATACTGTAACAAATATTAAAAACCATTGTAAGATTGCGCAACTTTTGTTATGTATAGGTACATACCGGGATACAAAACAGAAAAAACTCACACACATTTGCTTAGCATTAAATTATCAGCATTATAAACATTTGACGTATTTAAAAATATATTGAAAATAATTTTTACGTATGGTGTTGAAAAATAATTAAATCGCGTTCACTTTTCTTCGTAAATACTATTACTACATAGGGGAGGGGGAATAATAATTTTATTCATTTTGATTGAACAAAATAGTCACTGTCACATATATAAATATGATAGTCACTAAAGTAACAATAAAAAAACACATTTAACTTAATAATAAGAAATGGATGTCATTGACATAGTTTTAGGTGGATAGAGATGATTATTTAAGATGTGTATGGTTCCTTTGATTGCAGGTGTATACTATGCAATTAAATACTATGCATTTTTTATTTTAAAAACATTTAATGTATTGAATTGGATTGAATTTATTCATAATATTCTCGTCGAGAAATTGGCCCATAGAATATGATATCATTTATTCAAATACAGTGAATAATTATACAAAATACAGCATATCGCACATGAACATTGAATGTAAGTGCAGTATTATTATACTGTGAAATATGGTTTTAAAGTTTTGAAAATGGAATTACCGAAACATCAATAAGATTAACGTTTCAATAGGTTATATCACGCGATATGTCAGATTTTAAATTAATAATGAAAAATGATTAGCATTTTTACATTTTTCTTAATTAACTGAGAAATTATGATCTTATTTATATGCTCCATAAAAGATAACTTTAACTTGTTTGTGGTACTTCATTAATTCTGAATGTATTATCAATCTGCTTTTATACTAAATTGTATATAAAATGATAAATCGATTTTTATTTGACAGAAAAGATACACAAATTTAAAAGTTATAATATGAAATCACACGTGTCAAGCTATTTATTTCACATGAAATTGCCATTGATTTAGGTCTGGCCAATACTAACTCACATTTTGTTTCAGATTTACTTAGAGAGTTGTAAATGAAATAACTAAAGCGTCAAAAATTATTTTTTAGCGTAAAAACTTGACATTAATTAATATTATTTTCTATTTGCTGAACAGAATGGGCACCGCTAAAATATTTTTAACTGGTCATCATAATTGGGAGCTTACATTTGAAAAACTTCGCTGACTATATAGTTCAAGTAAGTAACACATTTATACAATTTTTTGTCAATTCATGTCATAGCGTGGAGAAGATGTCTAATCGACTGCACTCAGTAAGATATAACTAGTTATAATTAATATTGTAGACCGGTAGCCAGGATTGAAAGTTGGGGGTACTAAGCTTAAAATATTAATGTACGAATACAGCTGTGTAACCTGATATACCATTTCGGGATACCACACGGCCATTTTAAGCTTATATATGCTCATATCCGCTCTTAGCGCAATTAATGCTAAGAAAAATTTAGGCTAAACGAGCCAGAAACACATTAAATTTTGACAATTTTTTCTGTTATTTTAAACCTTTTAGTACTTATGTCTTGTTTGAATTTTAAAAATATCTAGTGCATAATACCAGAATCAGAGGGGTGCTTCAGCACCCATAGCATCCCTCTTGGCTGCGGGCTTGCCTGTAGAGCAAACATAGGTTGATGAAGTCGCTAATTTAAACCACAAATCGACGAATTAAGCAAATGTTAGGACTGAATTGAATTCAAACTGTAGTCTACAGATCACATGATTATTTTCTCAAGTTCAAACATGATGGAAAATTTCAATGTGTACCTGCCGCTTAGCTTCAAATATTAGAGCAAAACATATGGAAAGATGAACCAAATGAATATGATTGTAGTCTAAAAACGTGTAGTATTCTTTATTAGACATGGTCTTGTGACAACAATAGAAGTTGTCCATCAGTCCACTGAATCATGACAATTTAAAAGGAACTGCGCAAATTTATATTTATCATCTACAATATGTATCCGGTGCCCTGCCATATTTCGATTAGATGGCTATTTTCCTATTAGTGTTCCTTTTTGTATAATGGTTATTTGCCGTTAAAACTTTATCGATATAACTTCGAAATCCTCCGCAATGCAAATTTTACGGGGCCGCATTTAATTGTCAATCATAATTTTAAATTCGTTTAATTTCTCGTGTAATTACAATAAACCAAATCTAAAAATTAATTGTAATTAAAACCAAATTTGCTGTACTGCGGCCAGCGGACATATACAGTCACAAATTTATTCGCAAAGAGCCCAAACAAGTTTGGCTTTGATAGGTATGAAGCAAATCAATTTAAGACTTTATTTTTTTAGATGGGGATACTGCCATCAACATTCAGACGGATCCAGATCTCAAAAAATTTGTAATCCCAGAAACAGCAGTGCCAGCGTGTAGCAATGAAAGTAGTCGCATATAACACACTTTAATGAATTATTGCACCTACAGATACAGCAGGATCAACACCAGGAGCATGTCTAAGTTTGGGTTGACCTATTTGATTAACAATTTTTCGGAAAAATGATTATTTGACAACTGACATTTTTGGGCTTTAAGCCAAATCCAGCCCCTATTACAAACTTTTAAATACACCCTTGTGTAATGCTAATAAATTCTGGTTTTCGGGTGATGATCAAAGGCGTAACCAAGCTCTGGGCTCAAGCCTCACACCCCACCCTTCCATTCCTGAAGAAATTGATTCTTAGATTTTATCGTGTTTTTAAGCTGTGAGCTCTCTTCCCCAGACGGTTCGTTCAAAATTCAATGGTTCAAATGCATGATCGGTTTTCCGGCTTTGATAATCTGCTGGTAAATCTTTGTATACTTAAGGGGGTAAGATGAAGCATATGCTGTCATTTGCACCCTTTTGTTAAATCAGAGTGTCCGCCATTATTAAATATGTATTGAACAATAAACATTGAATGGTAAAGACGAGTGACGTAGATTGGTAATATACGAGTGAATAAACCTTTATAAGCAACTGAATTGCGTTTTACGTTATTATATTGCAAATGAAAAAGCGAAACAAAAGTTAGGTATTTGCGGCCGTAAGAGAGCTACACTGACTAAAGCAACTCATAGCAGTACCAAATAATAACATGACGAAAGCTGAATCAAAGTTTGGTGAGCTGGTATGTTTTTATTGTTATGTAAAAGTTTATCATTTAAATGGTAGCACCATTTCGGCTAATTTACGATCTAATTTGATGGATATTCCTAGTCCAGTTTTGTAGTATAAATCGTCGTTGTTATTAAATTAAGTAACAGCCACATATTCTACCTTAGATGGGAATCAGTATTTCAATAATTAGTCTAGTTTCAGAGTAAAATATTACAGGTGTACGTTATAATTATGACAATGATAGGATTAGTATAAAATTAATAAAATAGTACACATTGGGTCAATTGGCCCAACAGTTGACGAAGCCTACGGTGGTAAAAGTGGTAGTTTTCACGGTATCATCACCGTAGGAATCAAAAATGTAAGAAAATAAAAGTAATTAGAGGATATGGTTGAATTTATTCATCAATAATTGCAGTTACAATTATGAGACGGAAATGTGTGAATTGAATGTGCACTCAGTACTGCATAATTAGACTGGAATGGCAGAAACAAAAAGAAAGATTGTAGGTTATTGTTAAAGAGTGAGAAAGGCCATTAAACCAGCAAGCATATAGACTTACTGTAGCAGTTTGATATGCTTGTCTGTGTGTTGTTGGTATCTGTTATTTATGGGTTGATTGAATGCGGAAAATGAACCTGTTTTTATATGTTTTATATGTATTCACCAAAGTGAACGGTAAATACATGCAGTACCTGCAATGTCACATTAAAAATAGGAAACTTAAACGCTTATCTGGATTCAGAAACACATAATTGAGTGAAATGAAAATGCCAACTTCTTAGAACATATTAATAGTTGGTTCACCCAGAGGGCAACTAATGACCAATCACAATAAACTTGGTATATAGTTTATAGGAAATGATTAATGTTACGTATATTCTGGAAATGTAGTTACATAAACGAATATTCTGGAAAATAGGTATGTCACGAAGACTACACAACTGTAGTTATTCAGAGCTAAATAATACGGTCCTGAAGTGTGATGCTGTGAACCAGTGATGATGGAAATTTATTTCTTTTTTGGATTATATTTTCCTTTTCTTAATCTTCTTTGTCACTACCCCCATGACCCTATGCGAATAGACACAGGAGATTCTCCACCTATCTGGAAAAATCCATACAAAAAGTCAATGAAAGAAAGAGAGCTCATAAGACCTGAGGTACAAAATCTGTTAAAGGCCGGAATTATTCGTCCTTCAACCTCTGACTGGGCTAGTCCGGTCATTCTAGTCTCCAAAAAGGACACAAAGGACCTCAGATTAGTGGTCGATTATAGAAAGATCAACTTCGTCGTGGGGATGGTGCTCCTTGTTTTCAATCCGTTTGTTAATCCTAAATTCTTGCTCTGTTTTTCCAAAAAGTCCAAACAAGGCTAGGTACCTCGTTGTCTTTTAAAGATTGATTAAATAGGGTTATAGTATTTGTGTCCAATTTCGCCTGGATAAAATGCAGATACAGGACGTCTTCGGTCGACACTGTACCCTTGTCTATCATCGCGAGCTCTGACGGAATTTATAAATTTCCGAAATCCTCCTTCACTCTGTGATACCAGTGGGGGGAGGTTTAATAATGGATAGAGAGCCGCTGCACAGGCCTCTCTTGGTGAGTCATATCTGTTAAAAATGCGGTCCCATTCTACCTTACAATTTCCATCTGTGACCTATAGATCAGCCAGATCATCTTTTGCAGTTCCATCCCGTAGTGCGTCTATCAGCAGGCGCAATCTTTCTGATTCTGAGAACGATGCATTTTTTAATATCAACGCAGTAAAGTTGGCTTCGAAAGTTGACCAACAGTTGTGGAACCCATTCAACCGGGGTAGGGTTATTTTCGGTGTTAATAATTTGGAGGAGGTCGTAGTTGTACTTAGCGTTGCTATTTTATTCGTCAGATCTAGCCGATACTCCAAGAATGGTAACTTCATTTGGTAGTATCTGGTTACTTCATGGGCTAAATCGGTCGGTGGGCCTCCCGGATTCGGAAAGAGGATGTAGCAGTTCTTCTGCTGTGCCCCAAGTTCGGTTTTTAGTGTCTTCATGTGCTCCAATCGTATTTCTATTTCCATTGCCGTCATAAGCTTAGCTCCGTGATCCACTTCCGAATCATTTGGCTAATAGCACTGGGTAGGAATAGGAGGAAGTGGCTGGCCAGTAAGTGTGGTAATTTTACTGGCTTCCAATTTCTGGTTTTTCGATTCTGTGATTTCTTTTAATGGGATTAAAAAACATGAACCTCCTCATAAATATTGGTTGATGTTTTAATGGAAGAAAGCATACCTAATGAAAATTGATCAATAAATCCAAATCAAAGCGAGGTGGCCAGCGAATGATAAAAAATATAATCGATCACGGTTGGTGTTAATGTTGATAATAACGATATTTAGCTGGTAGTGCACTATTAAATAGTGAGGATTTTTATTGATTGTTGAGCAATTTGTGGAAAGTATTAAACAGAAGGTTAATTCCTACTTAATTGTGAGAGTATATTAATATTTTTTACCTCTTCGGTTCTTGGTAATGAAATATATTGTCATAAATAATGAATTTATTATGCCTCATTTTCACTTTTCATAATAGTGGTCTGACAAAAATTTCGTCTAAATGTGGAGTACTAGAGTCTCCTTTTAATAATTTGTAGGTTTTTAAATGTTTATTAGCATAGTTGATTGCTTTTATTAATTTCGGGAGCAGTAATCAGTTCAAAATTCATAGTGCTCCGTTTTGTGCAGGTAAATTTTCGATTAGAGATAAATACTCTAATTTCGTAAATATGCACTCTGACGAAAACTTTCATCGAAATTACTGCCCATTCCTCTTGCTACTTTGTTGATACAGTCTTCCATCTCAATTTGAGTAGAAGCATCTCTGCTTCTTTTACCCATTGTTACTATAGATTTTTCGATGTTTCTCATTTCTTGCGATAGTTGATTATCATCTCCAACTGTTTCAAGTAAAATTTTACACGGAATGAGCATATTGCATTAAACACAAAAATAAAATAAAACTGAAACTTATTCAAAAATTCTTACAAAATAAGTCGTCAGGATTACCACCAGTGGAAGAAGGTCCTGCCATTCTATTGCTCCTTTGATGAAATAAAGTGTTCAAAAATAGTGTGTCAAGAAAACCAAAGTGTTCCATTGGATAAAACCAGAACGGTGTAAATCGAAATACTATGGCAGATCGGTATCTAGAATAACAGTTTGGTAAATCATTTGACCGTTTTAAGTAAAAAATGTTGCAAATAAATGCAGTTTGCATTTACAAAAGGGTTTTTAAGAGTAAAATCTCATTTATAAATAAGCAATAGCTAATACGGGCTCATATCATTTCTGCGTAAATTGCTGAACATTTAGGCAAAATTTAAGCTTCAATTAATGAAAAACGTATTTAAATTCGCGCGCAGCGCGAATCCATTGTAAGTAATTATGCGACAATAAAATTAATGCAAAAAACAAACCAACCAGTCAATTCAATTATATAATAATTTATTAATTTTTTTATACAAAAAAATTTGAACTGACATGTTATATTAACATTTAAATGTGACTTTTGTATTATTAAGTATCGAAAGATACTTTATATAAACCAAATTTCTATCTATGTATCTGTCTATCCGTGACATAACTCAAGAATGGATAAACAATAATTCGTTCAAACTTTGTGTACGTGTTCTTGGGGTCAAAGGGAAGGTCAAGTTCGAAAATGGGGTCAATCGGTTACATAAATCATTGACATATGCATCAGTGCCGTAACATCCAGGATGTGGTCCATGTGCAAAACCAAAAATTGCAACCCCCAGATTCCAGTGGCGTAACATGCATGGGAAGTGGTGGTGTAAACCAGAAATTGTTGGTTTTTCATTCCTTTGCCATAAAATTGTGGTAAAATTGGAAATCCAATAAATTCGATTGTTTTCAATAATTTATGACAATATGAACTTTCGATACTTTATTACACCCGTTTTGAATGGTTTATTTCTTTTTCATAGCTACCAACATTTTGATCGTTCCTTTCGTAATATTCATGATATATTTCCCTGTTGTTTTTCGACCAATGATTGCTACATCTGAAACTCTAATTTGAAAAGTTTGCCAGGATTTACAGAATTTTCTCATTTCCTCATTGTATTGTAAAATTTTCCAAGAGCGAATGCAACTGATTGAATATTTTTGGATTTTGGTAGCAGCGAAAAGTAAGCTCAGCCACAGAAACAACGACGATGGAGACATCCATAAAAACAAGAATACATCGCTGAAAGAAATGTTCCCAATATTATTAAGCAAAAAAGAATTACTGACTAAAATGCATCTGGTCAGGAGAGATTGAAACGGCATGAGAGGTAATCGTATCAACTTTTGAAACCTAAAGGCTATTATATGGATGGAACGAGCTTCTTGGATTATAGCCGTAGGTTCACGTAATTTGTCCCTCGTGTTGTAACTTAATTTTGACTGCCTTCTGCAAAAAATAAATATTTCTTTAAATTACATCTCTTAAAAAAATTAGTAGACATTGGTAGAACTGATTAATTTGTTAAAATATTAATTTGTATAAATAAACCAATTTAATAATTAATAAATAAAAATGAGTTTACTTCATTTCGCGAAAAAGATCAAAATATGCAAGAGCGTGAGTAACTACTATCATTACTCCGAAGAGAACTGAACTCATACAGGCTACTGAGAATAATGGTGCGCCACCGCTGTAAATGAGACGAAAAGGAAAATAACGATACTGTTTTGGAAGAAGTGACGTTAGAAATATAACTTCATCACTATATTTCATCAAAAGTAGCCAGCAGAATGGGGGACAAGTCAAAAATAAAATGCTCATTCCTGCACGAGATATTTTGTCAAACTTTCTTGAAACGTCCGGGTCAGCTTTGAAATAGTACAATGCTACGAGAAAAAAAATAGATTTTTTCTTAATTAGGCAAACCAGGAGAAAGTGTATGATAATTAATGATAAGAATTAATGAAAATTAAAGCACATATTAAAGAATGACAGTATTTGCTTACCTGCACATCTTCTCAGGTATACATAGGAGCAATTTGCCAACTGTAGTGCTTCTTTCAAATTGAAAGCATAGAAGATGCATACATACAACACTAATGTTAACGCGAAACATATACACATGGACATTATTAAGTTCTTCGGATTTCCTTCATTCACCAGCGCCTGAACCATTCTGGCGCATGAAAACGCGGTGTGAAGAACTATACAAGATAAAATGATATAAAATCTCACTAGGGCAAAGTTGTTATCCATGTGCATCTTCAATAAATTGTTCTTTTCATCCCAATTGAACGAAATAAAGCCAGTCCAGTAAGCTAAATTGGTGAGCCTTCTTTGGTTGGAATAATGCAATTGTCCTAACATTTTTTCTAAATTTTTCATAAAATGTTTGATGTGTAACTAAACTGGCATAAATAAGTCTTATAGTATTTCCGTAGAGTTAGTAAGCTAAACTAAGTAGCTGATTGACAAACAAATTTGGTTGTGACTTAAATTATACTTTATAATAAATGAATTTATAGTTGGATTTAATTTATAGCCAGAATAAAATCTTATCCGTTGCTAGAGAAGATTGTCTTTCAAAAAGGATTAATTTTCAATTAAGACATAGAAACACCTACAATATGTATTTTCTAAACTGAAGCTTAAATATAGGACTGGGATTACCTTTGTACGGCATTAAACAAATTCAAAGCACTTACTGTCTTCATTTGAATTGTGCTTTGTTATCCTCCTATTGTGCAAACTGTTTGTCAATCAATTTCAATGCCACATAAATCACTTTCTTACCTATATCTAGTATTAAAATGTAATTTCGTAAGCAAATTATATAGACGTTGCGCAACAAAATTCAGTTTTCTAAGCGGTCTCCAACTTCAACGATGTCATGAGGTAATAGTTTTTACAGGTTTTGGTTATTAAGAAATGTTTGTAGTATGTATATAAATAAATTATTTGTATCCTTGATTTCAAAGACGTTTTCAGAAGAAGTCACCTTTAGGTTTGTGAAATTTAGAGTTTGGTAATGTGAATCAGATGTCTTGCCTAACAAGTTTATTAAAAATTTGCAATGTACTATAGAGATGGGCCTTAAGCCTTTCAGTTCGGTATAGCACCAAAACCAAAAAAATAATTTTGAAAATTTTTCAAACCAGACCGAACCTGAACAAATATTTTGAGATTTAAACCAAACCAAATTGGACAGATGCGAGTTAACCCTCATACATTTTATACGTGAATTAGTTTCAGTTCAAACTGAACGTAAACACTTACAATTTATTTCAATTAAATATTATTTCGTCAATTTATGCATTAATTTCAACGATTTAAAGCTTAGTTTTAGTATTTTAGCTAACTCTGGTGCTTAATAACAAAGTCATTTCATTTAGAACCAAATCCGCACAATTTCCTATAATTTTGAATTCGAACTGAACCCAAAACAATAATTTTACCACACCCCGAGCCGGAATTGAACAAAGTTATGCGAACTCGAACTGAACAACAAAAATTCTTATCAGGCCCACCTCTACAATGTGCTTATATTATATTTACTATATATGCCTTTAAGGTTTAATAATTTTAAAACGTTTTTCTTGTTCATATATGTTATAATTACACAATGTTCCTCATAATAGATGTTGATCAATGTGTACACATATTATGTTGGTATTTCATAAATAAATTTCATTACTATTGGTAAAGTTTTCTTGACGAAACAATTTACATTTCAAGAAGCATGTATTAAGATTGTAACATACATGCAACCTTGTCTTATTAGGAAATTTGCCTTGATTTGAAAAATTAATTGTACAACATATTGTGGGCAGCTAAGCTACCATTTTTAAATTGTTAGTTTGTATCCGCAGGATTTGGTTGTAATTATAATAGTAACATATTATTCATTATACGTATTCATTTATATGTCAATGTAAATTCCTTAATTTAAATTTCGCAAACACTTGCGACATGAGAGCTGATAAATCTTTCAAGTGAATAACAGAAAATTGTCTTAAACGTATTTTTGCATACGTCCCATTTGTGAACCAAATATCCAGCGAGACACGCAACAATTATGCGTCCTCATTTGAACCACTTGGCATGGGAAAATACCCTCAGTTTCCGTTTATTTCAGGTACTAATAAATATACTAAAAATATTTTCGAGATTGCATTTGCTACAATTTGAAATCACAGGGAAAGGCAAAACAATAGCTTTTACATTGAGTAAAAATATCACAAAAAGATGTATTCCTCATTTCAACATTATTCAACAATCGTTTTGGTTGGTGATAAGTATACTAGTATTTTCGGAACAAATATTTTCACCTGATAGTAAATTTAGTGTCTTAATAGTCATGTACAGCTTGACCATAATAGGACTAGGACTACTACTAACAATTAGCGTTTGGAATATTACTAAACCAGAAGATTATTTTCTTGTCGCAACGTTGTTTTTAAGAAGTATTTTTTTATA
>JABASD010002457.1:0-26642 GCA_019776165.1 Pogonognathellus flavescens
TTAAAATTCGAAATGTGCATATTAGCAGCTAATTTTTTGTGTGTGATGTACAATCGGCCAAAGCATTCGCCATGTAAAGTTTCATTCGAATCGGCTTATGACACTTCTGGTGGTTTGCTTTAATGTTGTTTCCATTATAGAAGAAACTTTAGAATTTATACCAAAATCGGTGAATTATGAATAACGCCTCGCACGACATAAATTTCCCATGTTATTGTCCATTGTTGTATATAAGCTTATTATAGGCAACTTTAAAGCTATATTTTACCAAGTTGAATAGAAGCATGTGCTGTACACGGTGAGATAAGCCAAGTCCATAAGTAAAATTATGATATTCTTCCATACAACAACACTGACCCCATAAGAAGAACAACCAACCTCCACCAAAACCAACGAACTTGACTTTTTAAAGTATAGAAATACAAACCAAGGCAAAGTCATAGCCATCTCATTAGAAAAGTTGACAACTTCAAGGAGATATCATTATAAGAAGTATTAATGTCACAAAACTAAAAGAATCTCCTTCAACTCTGTCAAAGACAATTTCCTAATCCAATCATCACGCTTATTATAACTCTTTACCATAACTTGCATTAAATATATACTCGTAATTTTTTACACTTTACATTACGTTGTTTAGCTACAAATGTGACAATCCGTCTTCGGAAAGCTTCTCACACTTTTGTAAACAAAACTACAGTAAAGTTATTAAATTGCCATGTGAAATAGCATTCTACAATTGGACCTACAGATATTAACAATTAACGTAGTGACATTTTGAAATATGTAATTAAAATTTGACTTAATGGCAAACAGATACGTAATATTGGTTCACACTCACATACTTGCATTTGAAACTGTTAAATCATTTACATTACAGTTTCTTCGCAGAAAGCTTAAAATGAGTAGTAAATTTTCAACATATCTATACAATACAACTATATACCTTGGCTATAGGTCTGTATAGTTTGCTTTCTCTATATAATACTTTAATCTTCCACATTGGTTTGGTCTGAAGAGTATTTTAGTAATCTTGAGAGTATGCACACCTGCTCCTTCTAATAAGACAATAATTTGAGAGCTTTGTAAACATTCTTAAAATAAAAGCTATAAACCATCCACATGCTGTGCATATTATAGTTTCAAAGTATTGACAAAGGTATATACAATATACTGACTGAGTGTGGCATCATGGACTGTGTAAAACAAAAACTGTGCGTGTAGTACTAGTACTATAAGTCAACGAGAGAGAGAGAGAGAGAGGAAAAGAGCTCATCTCATCACACATCTAAATCTTAAAAGCATAAATACATAATCCATACTTTAACCTATAAGAATACGATAAGACTCGTGTATTCATATAGAAGAGGTATGAAAAATTACACTGTGTGTATTAAAAGTATGCATATATAATATTATAAGCATTTCCTTATTTCTCTTTACAAGATCGAAGATCATTTATCCTTCATCCTCTTTCATTTCTTCTAGAGAGTCCCAAGCATAAGATTGTAAACTTATTGGATTGAATTCTATTTTTATCTTGTCTTCATCACATCGACTGTCAAGACAAAAAGGCACCAAGCAACGCACACCAACACACACCGGGCAAATGTTGATTCGAGTTTTTTTTTGCTTCTTCTTACTCACTTTTGTATTCTCTCTCTCTCTGTTGTACTTGTACTTGCACTCGACCTAACAAAAACTTAAGCTCACTTCACTCTTCTTCTTTCAATTCAAAAACAAATCACGATTTTCACTCGGATAGATGATCTTGAATGCTTTCCGTTGTGTTTTCTGTGTAATGTTCTTCTCTTACACGAGTATCTGCACAAACATAACTCTACAACTTTGTTATGTTCACTTTTAACATTGACATTATGTTAAGAGTGCAATAAAGCTAAGTAGAATTCATAATACCTATAGGTAGTGTATTATATGATTTAATGTAAGAAGTCTTCATAGTTTTTGCTCGTTCTTCGGTGAAAATTCCTATAATCTCCGTCCTGTTCGCGACTGTCATGTGCAAAGTTGACTTATTGATATTACAAGAGACTTAGGTAGGTACTAGATATACTTGAATGTTCGTATTGGTACACATGACACTTTTATATGACTCTTTGCATGATTAATGTTTTCAGAAAAATAATAATGCCATGTTTATGCCACTTAGGCACATACCTCTGTGTGAATTGATGAATGAGTTCGTAAAGTAATAACAATATCTTACAAAGAAACTAAAAGGAAAATTGAAAAAATATACGTGAAGCAAACCAATCAAGGCAATGTGATGCATGACGGAAGAGAAAATTGAAAAACATTTGGAAATTGCCTATTTACATATAACCTATTTTTTAGTTAAATTACAAATTCTGTGTAATATTATATTATATGTAGGTATTGGTGTAGCTTTATGAGTACATACGTGAAAGTAAGTGTAAATTTAATTGAAAAGTGTCTAAAGAGCAATCTAAGTCCCTTGATGACGACAATTGACCCTGATTGCATAATTTGAGTAGAACAATTGTTCGCACTTAATTTAACAAGTAGTTTAAGCACCGAGAGACCATTATTCTCTTCATTTATTACTCAAGGAGATTACGAGAATGGCAATTGCGTGTTTATGTGTACATGAAGAGTTTTTGTATATACTTATGTGCATGTGTAATTTTTCAAGCACATAAAATTGACACACACACATTCACTTATGTATCACAGTAGTTAAGAGAATCTGTAGTGTATCTCTGTATGTGGATGTACTAGTAGTAGTTTGGTTGTGTATAAAATACGAGTACACATGAAAGTCTCAGAACCTCATTAAAATTTTTATTGCCGGAACAAGTTTCGCAGAGAGCACCGAGAGTCTTGCCTGATACTCTTTAGCATTATCGCATCTGTAGTAAAATACTTTTATTTCTATTTTATGGATATTCAAGTCACAAAAGTAATTATGATTTGGTTCTCCGATGATTTATCGACAGGTCAATGCGATATGGAAGCAGCAGCTACTAAAAACTCACAGTTACTCTTTCCCATCATCATCATGACCGTTCTGAGTGGAGTAATAGAAACAAGGACTTAAAAAAATCTTACAGCGACGGCGGCGGAAAAACAACAGGGTCCCCTTTGTATCATCATCAACATCATCATCATCATCGTCGTCATTAAATTATCGAAAAAAAATTTACAGGAAGAATTGCCGACATAATAACACTTCTGCAATTACGGATAGGTAATTTAAAGTTTAAAGAACACCGCAAGCAACCAACCGGGTATTTTTTCTTCGTTCGAAGTTCGAGAAAGTAAGAAGACTTGTATAGCGGTTGATTTTGATGAAAATGATTTTCCCGACTTATTTGACACATGTGTTCTTCCTGGTGACTGCAACGAGTATTTCCTTCGTCAGTATGTACGAGCCTGGTAAGTGGAATTTTTTCTGACACTCGTATATAGTCTGTTATACTTTCTAGAGTGTAGTCATCATCATCGTTATCATCCCGACGACCTTATCATGTCACGAAGAATTCTATGTATTTCGTGCAACTGATGCGGTGATCTGTGGCACAATTAACGCTCCTATTTTCAGCAAACGTAGTACTAATTGTAATGTCAACGAAATCGTTGCCACTCGCGTCTCATTGAGATTTATGCGATTCAAAAAACCTTCTGTAGCAAATGCAAAGTAAAAATAGCAAACATTCTCAGACACGGAAGCCTTCATCTCGCGAAAATCCCTGAAGGTCTTTGTTTTTCGATGCACACACTTGAAATTCAGCTATTGTATAGAAATCAGCTGATAGTAATGAATTCATAGCAGATACAACCTTTTAAATGCATGAAATATAAATATACTCCTCTATAGGTACGAGAAATATATATAGAATTATAATTATACCCGAAAGATATACGATTTACCTTGCAAATACTTTTATTTATATGTAGACTTCAGTTTTGTGAACGTTTGTGCAGATATATAGCTCGGAGAATGTGAGGAATGAAAACAGATGGTGAAAAGCAACGTGATAAAACTCTAGTCGAGTCAATTAGCATAGTTTACCGAAAGCGTTAGGAAAGTAGGCGTTAAAAGACGCCGAAGAAGAGTACAGTCCATTAGAGAGAAAGATACACAGAAGAGTAAATGCAAGAAAAAATATAACCTGCATGGGCGATCTCTCTCATCCCATTTAGCTCACAGTGTTAGTACAATTGATTTGACTAACTATAAAATAAATTCCAGTAAAAGTCCCGCTGACAGCAATGCGTACACACTATACATATTTTCCACATTAAACTCAGGAAGCAATCTTATACAAGAATGCCTACAGCTTCACAAACGGATATTACTCATCAGATCGTGCAAAAGAATCCCATTTTCTCATTTCCGAACTTACTCTCTCCTGAATTACACAAACTTAACAAGCAATATTTCATCGGGATGATCATACTGTAGTTTTTAGGTGATTTATTATCTATTGGTACTATATACATATTATTGTGTGTATTAGCTTCCCTTGAGATTACAGCAGGATCACTAGAATATTCTTTTAACAGGACAATTGTAGATATCGGAAGTTCCTTTCTGCCATTATAACTATTACAGACACAAAAAAGTTTTGTTTAGAATTTTATGTATGTGTATACAAACATAAGTAATATTTATTATTTTATAATGAAGTATTTGTTATTAAAGATACAGTATTGTGTATTTACCTATGTAATTTATAAATAAACAATCATTTATAATGTATATATATAGACGGTCATAAAATCTCGGGTGTACTTTTACATTTATTCGTAAAAAATAGCAAGGAATTACTAGACTGATTTGATTACAGCTACAACTCTTCTCTTGTCACCGCTTTTCCTTAGCTAAAAATTGAAGGAGTCGTTATATACAGTATAAATACAATAAAAAAATATAGTAGTAGTAAAACGTGGGTAATTCGGGACCTGCGAAGATTTACCAAGTATCACAGTCAATTGCATGTAACGAATAAGACATGTTAAATGAAGCGTGTAACAGTACGACTTTTTCCGTACAATAGCACTTGTTAAACTACATTCACATTCAATTCTACATTCTCCCCAGAAACTTACTCTACTAAAACAGATTTTTTTCTCGTCATTACGGAAAATGGTATAGGAGTGTGTTAGTAAGAGTAATTTCATACAAAGCGTTTCATAAATATTACAGTTTAAAAATATCTTCTTGCTTTTATTCTAGAAACTAAATAAAGTCTCTAATCTCCATTATAGATTTTATGAATTTTAACAATATTTCAGTTTGTATAAAAAATTATTTTAATAACACTTGTTTGGAATTCCTTCATTACTTTACAAACTCGATAGCACTTACACCTACTTATTCAGATAAATATATTATTAATGCAAAGTAAATATTTCCAAATGGTTTTACTAATATAAACTCAGAAGAAATTGAATTACAGTATAAAATCCGTTTTCGAATTGGTTGTGTTTTCTTTAGAGCAGTGATGTAAATATTGTAACTATACGCTTCACGTTAAAGTAAAGTTTACAGGAATACTATTAATATATACTGCTGCTAACAATGTGTTGTACGCAATCATGCAAATGATGCGTACATAAAAACGATGTGTATGGAAAACAGAATTTTATTGCATAATGTAATTATCCAAACTCTTGGAATGCGTTTGAAAATAGCATTTCTAGTATGCCTACATAAATAATAATACCCAGTATAAGAATTTGTCTAGTTGTAGTATAATAGGTAGTGCTGATGAAAATATAGTTGAAAGAAAGATGGTAAATATGCGACTATTATGGTAATGAAGTTAGAATTAGTAAAAGAATTACATTACATTAGATTCACTCACATTCAGAGAAAAGTGGTTTTGTTTAACCTGCCTTGGATTAGTGGTATACGAAGAGAAGAATGCCTCCTCTGACAAATAAGATAGGAAAGAGCTGGAGTTGGTAAAAGAACATGACAAGACATTTGCATTAACAATGCACTAAAAACATGTTTCGTTTTATATAACTCTCGTTTGTTTAAGTTTATACACACTTTATGTGTTTGCGCAGTCTGTATTATGGCATTTTAAGTTTAATCCGTTGGCAAATCTTTCTACACTCGTACTTATGAAACACAATTTCCCTAAACTCAACAATTTGCCACACGCATAAAAAACTTTTGCATTTTTGCAATCTCCTTGTACAAACATGTACAGAGGAAACCTTATTTCTCGTGACAAACTATACGCTACGCCTTTCCAAAGCACTTTACATACATAAACTGTATTATATACCCCCAACCCAAAGTAAACAAATGTTCGCATCTATTCAGTCGCGAATAATCTCAGAGACTCAACAGTTCTTGTTGTTTTCCTTTCTTCTTTAATCCTGAAATAGATTAATGCATTACATCAAAAGGCTCTTCCACTTTTTCCCATTTTTTTCAATACATTGTAAACAAATTGTGGTTATGTCTTCATCGCCCATGATCGAACCTATTCTGTGAATATGTTTCTGTATGTTATTTTTTCTAATTGTGTACACACACAATATAATAAAAAGCTTTGTACAATTGAAATGCAGCTGCAAAGCCAATACTACATAGTCTTTTGGTAGTTCCATGTATTAGTCTATTCATTCTCTTTACAATTTACAGAATAATAATTACCTTCTACACATAGTTACTAGATTTTGTAAGGGTATAATTATTAAAGACGCGTTTATCTTATCCTTATGCAAATTCACGGTTTAGACTTCACTGCAATGATGTTATTAAGCCATAACTTTTTCTGTGCAGCAGTTATTAGTTTCTTCTGTATCTTGTCAGTTGTCTATAGGGAATAAATATGCTAGCAGCAAAGGATGTAACAAAATCTAACTATTTCATAGTGAAAACAAATAATTTTTAAATAATAATAGATTCGTCGGTGGCAGTGACAATAAATTTTAGAATTTTCAGTGTCAATACTCTAAACTTACAAATAACTGGTATAGCAAAAGAATAATTGAACTAAAATAAGCACTAACGATTTTTGCTTGCTAAGTAAGACTTAGACTTTTATGCAATTTTTCGGACATTTTTACGCTTAGTTAAGTATTAACTACATACAATCACTGTGACACTATAAACAACCACACCGCTGCTGTCCATAAATGATTTTACAGCAGTATATTTTATAAAACTTGATGTGTCTCATTTATAATGAGTTTTCAGATTGCAACTCATTTGGAATAGAAATGAATTCATTGTGACAGCTACTCTAACATTATATAACGTAACATTTACGTGTAGGTAGGCATTTAGAAATACACAGAAAAATAAATAATAGCGACATGTGTTTGAATACAAAAATTCTAGTTGCCATTATCCTGTTCGGTCTGTCATAAATCTTTTAACAATTATCAACTTTTGTACTTACTTAGGTGAGACTGATACTTCATCTTATGAAAGCAATTAATTTGTTTATATAACATTTTCTCATAGAGACATTCAGATCGTATTCATTACACTTTTACACTAAAAGGAACATGATGATGAACAATACTGATGTTTACGATATTTCTTATTTTAGACTTGTTTACCACGTTGTATATACAATGCGATCAAATCTGACAAGTTATTTTTATTACAGCTATGAATTGAACTCTACTTATTATGGTGTTTATTACCTTGACGGTTGGAAAATACGGTATTTTTCCCCTTGTCGATTTCCCTGTCAGTAATAAGTAGTGTACTATAGCCTGAGTCTGAGAGTAAGTCGTATACCTCATTCTCTCATTAGCAAACACGCACATGTCGCAATCTCAACTGACCGTGTCTCAAGTTTCTTCCACCCCCGCACTTTCCATCAAAGTAAGTAATGGTTTACCAAAGAAAAAGGTTTAAGTAATATATCTTGCAAAATACACCTTTCCAGTGCATGGCAACTTGTTAGTTGATGAATTTTAGGTACAGAGGTGCTTTAGAAAATAAGAAGCCTCATTAAGAAAAATTAATGACTACAGCCACGGCAATTATTGCTAGGAAAACAAAACAAACGAGTGTACACTTAATGGCTTTGGAGCATACAAAGCACACTGTGACAAGCCAATTAGTTGCATATGGCCCTGACAAAAAAGGGCATTGGGGATAAATAAATAAGTCAGTTTTCTAAAGAGATTACATATTGTGACGGATTTTATTGTATGATTTCAGGTTGTTCGAAACCATTGGGGTTGATGACAGGTCAGATAGAAGATTGGCAACTTTCAGCCAGTTCTGTTCGAGACGAGCCGACTTGTCAAGTAAAATTCGCTCGATTACATCAACCTGGATCTCAAGCGTGGTGTGCTTTAAGCACAGGTCCTGGAGAAAGTCATTGGATTCTTGTTGATCTCGGAGTGTCGACTCAAGTCAGTGGATTGTTAATGCAAGGACGAGGTGACGAATTGGAGTGGGTCACTTCTTTTACACTCGCTTTCAGTGAAGATGCCTTCAAATGGGACTTTGTTCACGATGTCTATGGAAAAAAACGAGTGAGTCACTTTTTTTCCTCGAGTTTTCGAATGAATTGACTGTGATTTCATTGTGATTCTCAATTCATTCATCATTCGTTTTCATTCGCATGTTCAAACCTTGTCAGATTCTTTGTACTTGTCAAAAATGTATGAAGCATGTTCCTTTATTTTATTCCGAGAAGATATAGGTATAGGTATTATAGGCATAGAAAAAATTCAAGTAAGTATATAATGCTATAATAATGCTTTCATCATCTCTTCATTTATGTTTCTACCAGTGAGGTACTAGTAGGAGTACTATAGTACTTGCAGATTGAAATATTTTTATGATCCATATATGCCAGAATATTACGCTTGTCACATCTGCTTGGTTAAGAAAATATGGAAATACTTGAAAATACATTATTTTCAGACGAAAGAAGAATTTCGGCAGGATTTTCTTAATCTGTGAATGCTAGATAAGAATGAGAGCAATTTAAAGTGTCGTAAAAGCTGAATTGAGTTTAATCCTCTGAGTGAAAGATGTAAATTCGAAAAGGCCAAATGTCTGATTTGATATACGGATACGTTATAAGCCCAGAAGAGACTTTGTCATATAGCTTTATATTATAGGGATATTTCTATTATAAAATCATTTCTTTTCCTATGAAGGTCTGGTCTGGCTTTGTTGAGAAATGTCGACTTTACCCATCAGTCTTTAGTCTCTTGTGTATGGAGATCTTCTTTTCGTGTGTTATGTTGAAGCTTGTGATGATAGGAGAGTGATGAGAAATGACATGAGACTTGAATTTGTAACAGGAATTGTTGTCGCTGATCCGACATGAAATTAGCATACAGAGAAAAGTATTATGTAAACGTTGACATGATATCGTGACAGCTACAACAGAAATCATCCAACAAGAAAAAATAGTAGAATGAAATCATGATGAATCGAAAATGGAAAGCAAAAAGTCATTGTGTGCCATGCCATCGAAATTCTCTTTAAAGAGGACTCGTTTGCATCCTTCTTATGGATACACACAGTTTATGTAGACACTACTAGAGACATTTCTACAGTGCGATTGTGATTGTGTTAACGATCAACATGGAAAAGGCGTTCGTGAAATTCAAGCGAATAGTTCCTCTTTATGCATGCAGATAATATATTTTTGTAGACTCAGTAATTTCATTCAGCTTTCCCGGAAACAACTAAAATAAATACACACAATAGTTCCACAGAAGTAGAATTTAATTCTACAGCTCAAAATACTCTTGCTAACAATTCAGTATTTTACTAACAAAAATTTAGAATTGCATGACTTTTGTTGTCTGAACCTGTTTATGACAATTAAGAGAAAAATTCAACATATAAAAGTAAAGCAGTGACGTATAATTATTAAAAAGGCGAATTGAGTATAAAACAAAGAAGGTTATATAAATATAGATGAAAATGCTTGATAAAATATTCTAGTCTTTGTTCAGGATTTATGTTTGTGTATTTTGATTTGACAAAGTACATTATTTGTTGACAATAATAGAGCTATCATGACATTAAATCATGTTAAGCCTTTGTCGTTGTGTATACCTACGTTTTGTGTAGGAATGAGAATAACTTAATGCTAAAGTAAGGAAATCATTGAAGGAATTTTTATTTTTGTCTTGAAGACATTCCGGGGGAATCTGGACTCATATAACATCCGAAGTGTGTGGCTCGACTCACCCGTCACTGCCAGATTTGTACGTGTCCACGTTCTTGAATGGCATCGAAATCCTAGTCTACGTCTGGAAATACTCGGCTGTCAAGGTTTTCATCTTTTTCTCTAACATATACACAAATATTTCACAACTACAACTAACATCACGACTCTATGCACACAAACACAACCACGTACCAACACATGCAGCACATGGACCACTGTATCACATTTCACTTG
Organism: Pogonognathellus flavescens; assembly: GCA_019776165.1. Classification (NCBI taxonomy): domain Eukaryota; kingdom Metazoa; phylum Arthropoda; class Collembola; order Entomobryomorpha; family Tomoceridae; genus Pogonognathellus; species Pogonognathellus flavescens. The sequence goes on from JABASD010002457.1 coordinate 10,401, forward strand.
TACTACTACTACTATATAGTACATGATATTTTATTTTGCTAAAATCAACTATATTATAATCAGAAAGAGATCTTATATAGCATTAGGGAAATACAGCACGAGTGTATGGTAAAGTACTCAACGGTAGTCCATCTTTGTCTTTCATGCATAATAAATGCATTTAGAAAACAACAAGTCCTTTGCCATCATCATCCTTTATTTTTCCTTCAACTTTTTTCTTTCAGCTGTTGTGCATTATTTTGTCTTCAAGGGATGCATTTTAAACACAAAAGTGCAAATTTTCATAGTACGCGTTATTTTTGTACTTACTTCTTTAGCATCTGATGTACTATCCTTAGTATGTATTTATTACGATGCAATGATACAGAAACATCTGCAGAAATGTCTGTTACATAAAAAAATTACCAAACAAAAATTACTAAAATGGATCTGAAGTCTGAAGCCTAATTCTCCACAATGAGAAAAATAGGTTGCGTTTTTTCAACTTGCAACTATAGGACTTACACTATACGACTTGCACTGTAGGATTTACAATTGGTTTCAACATATGCACTATATAAGTAAAAATACAACATGCATTTGTATGTGTGACCTTTCTAGACTTTCCTGCGTCATTTGTTGCATGTATTCATGTCATGTTCTATTCAATGTTCATTAATATTGCAAACAAATGTTTGAAACTGCAAATTACATTAAAACAAAAGTTTCCTATAATCCAAACTTACTAATAACTTGAACGTTACATTACAAACACTCCATCATCAGAACTGGAATGCAGAGAGAGAGAGAGAAGTTTTCTTGGCTTTTTGGTTCCTTTTCGGTTAGAACATTTCATCTTCTCTAGTAAGATGACAAATGAGTGAATTTCTTCGCGAACATACAAAGTAGCTGAAAATGGATAACTACACAGATATAAGCAGTAACTAGCACAGACTATTCATAAGGACAGTAAATTCCGTGCTATTACTGCCGAACTGACGATAATTCTGTAAAAGAGAAACTTGCAGAGTCAGTCCGAATTACTGAATAGAATCTCCCGAAAAGCAGGACAGTTTGACAGTTGGATGGCAAAGCACCTACATTTCCTATGTATCTCGATGACAATACTTAATACAACTGTTTTATAGCCCTTCATATATTATTATTGCCAATAGTAGCCTTAAGATTAAGATTCAATACTAATAGTCATATATAGTCATGTAACAGTAGTAGCAGCAGTAGCAGTAATGACACAAAGGAAAACTACCTCGTCGTCTTATATGAAGAATCTCCTAATGTAAGTAGTATAGATACTCCCTGTGTTAAAATATGCCTCGTAAATAGTACTGGGTATAACTACCAAGTACCAAGTATAAAATGGCAGGAGAATACACTTAGATAAGAGAAATGTCAGCAGACAGACAGAAAAAATTCACAAACTTTGCTGTATATCTTCCCATTCTATCAAAGCAGTAAGTCTTTGAGTTGTATACATTCAAGTTCTGAAGGGATATCTCATTATAGACTATATAAAAGTCGCAATGGTGATATTATAAGTAAAAAGGGGTTACAGTTACATCTACATCAGAATTCTCTCTCTCTGAAACCAACAGTATTAAAGCCAATAGTTAAAATAAGTACAAAGAATGGGCAGACTTTTCCCCGAATCTTAAAGAATCGTCGGAATTTCATGAATTTAATCAAATCTTCCATTGGTTTGTTTCACATGCATTTGTAGAAAACTCTCCAAGCATACAGATACCCCCTCAGTATGAAAACTCACCCTAAAAACTACAGAAATTCAATGAGAGAGGCTTCATTTCAATGCATTTGACATTTCCGTATATACACAAATACATATATTACTCACACACACTTAAACATTACACAACATAGACTGGAATTACATCCACTGTGCATCAGAATTCCCATGCTATTTACTAATACGACTACTTTCACATGATTCTGCTTTACATACACAGTACCTACACTACTACTGTTCTTTATGTATTCTCCCATAGAAAACACATGCATTATGCATTGTATCTTTATCTTTTCCTTTCATGCCATCCACTAACATCTCGTCACCCTTGCAGCATTACACTTTACACTGTGACTCGTCGGGCTGTGACTCTCTATCAACTATTGCCAGCAGAAGAGTAGTGTATTTTTAGGTACTTAAGTACGAAGACGCATTAGACACAAAGAAGATCAGATCAGCTTTGTAGCACTAAAGTGATTTTCTCAACTTGACAAAGAGAAATCAATGCTTAGTTTGTATTCTCTCCTCTGTCTCTGTCTCTTGCCATTTCCCTCTTCTCACAGGGCAGTAATACTATTCCCGATTTTACAGAGAAGGATTCCAATTCTCTTTTCAGGTTCAGGGAAAGTCCTTTGCTTTCCCTTTATTATCATCCTGTTTCCTGTCCTGTTGATTCTTTATTTTCTCACGGATGACAATATCTCTACATACTATATACTATTAACATGTATATGTATCTATAAACACAATAGACACTCAGATTTCGCTATAGGGATGTATAATGACACTTTTTCCCAGTTGCAACAGCCAAACACATATTTAAAGGGTTGAGTTCAGAGAAAGAGAGACTCATACTACTAGAAGAAGCGTTCCTATATAATAAATGCGTTTTTGGAACACTTTTGCAGACATTTACAGTCGGAGCCAGCTTTGAATACGTGAAACAATAGTAGAATATTGAAAATACATGAATATATACAAGTATACTCCTTATATGAAGACTAAAGACACATAATAAAAGATTTTATATAAGGGGACTGTACAGTATAAGACTTAAAACGCGGTACATCATGAAGACTTGACTTGAAACAAAGACTCACAGATGATAGAGTTTGTAAAGTATACTTAGTTATATAATATTTAAAGTTTATATAGGAATTTGTGTGGATGCTTTCTCCATTCGGTGTGTGATTGTTATACTATTTATATAGAATGTGCATCTTTAATCAGCGGACCGGGAATTGGCTCTGGATTAACTGCTTCGAGTTTCGCCTCATGGGCTAAGAAAAATTCGTGCCAACCTGAGGATGCTCATATCGATTCTCACAGGGCTTGGTGTTCCAGACACAGTAATGGTAAGTGGACTTTCATGTCATGGAAAAACATTTACTCTCTAAGCGTCTCTCTCAGTCCCAAGTAGATAAAGTCTGTATTTGATAAACATTAAATATGTACTTATGGTTTAAGACCTGTACTTTAAGTCGACAGCTACGCTTCCAATATTCCTACAGTATAATCAAAACTTTAATGTCATTTTGAGTGCTCCTTGTAAATTTAAAATGATATAACACAGCTCTAGGGCTTATGTATATGTCCAAGGTGTCTATAGAATACAGATAGCCATACCAATACCACGTACGTCATATTCTAAATAATTTTCGAAATTTTGTTTTCGCTACCGTACAGGAATTAAGATTATTCACATGATTTAATTATTCATTGAGATGCACTGTAGGTTCTTCCTTGTTAAATCCGTCCCTTGTATGACAAGTGAAAGCTTAAATTAAGACAAACAACTAACATTATTTTATGTGTTTGAGCAAAAACTTATAAACATGGTCATTTTTATATGATTCAAGGCAGAGTTTGTCATTTAGCGAAAAATTTAGTGGTTTGTAGGAATCGAACCTGTTAGTTCCCAATTGCCCGTCGGTTACTCGTACAATTACTCGTAAAATTTATGTACGAGCAACCGACTGGCAATTGGGACTTGTAGGTTCAATTCGTACAATCCCTTTAAATTCTTAACTATTTGACAAAATATTTCTCGAGTCACATGAAAGTTAGTATGTTTATAATTTATCCGAGGTAAAATCTAAATATGTCTATTCACAAAAACGTATACCTATTTGTATAAATAAAATTAGCACTAATTTTGTGTAAAAATTATTTGTACGCAGCTCATCAATGGCTTCAATTCGAAGTCGGGCCCCCAACAACCGTGACTGGGATTTTGACGAGAGGTAGAGGAGACACAGGACGCAGACATTGGGTTACATCGTACACCATTTCATACAGTAATGACACATCTATATGGTACTACTACAAGGAAACGAACCATCTAAGTCCAAAGGTTAATTTTACCTTTTCTATTAACTTAAATTCTTACTGTCGCTAATAAAGTAAGAGAATAGTATTTACTTTCACTTTGTACTAGTTATGTAATTTGAGAAATTATTCCCTGCTTAAATAAATATGCAAATATTATATGGTTGCTGCAAAATGAGTAAACTATTCCCATATTACCCTAACCTAACTTTGAAATTTTTCAACTGATGTTCCAAATGTGTTTTGATTGTCAACTTTAGATATTTGGCGGAAATATGGACAAAACAACTGAGAGACGACATTACTTGAATACTCCGTTTGTATCTCGGTATGTTCGTCTTCATCCCACAACGTGGCACAACCACATAGCAATGAGAGCTGCTCTGCTTGGATGTCCTTCAAGACTATGTCCTCCTAATTACTTCCGGTTGAATGAACTAGCTCCATGCAGTAAGTACACGTTTAGATTCTAAAGAAAAAAAAATACATAACCATTTCACTGCTAGTCTAATACAAACAGTTCGTTTTCAAATTTCATGTTTACTTACATATACACGTTGTAAATATGGAACTTAACAAGACAAAAAAAGAAAACGTAGACATTTTTTAATGTATGTGAATTTATTAACAGTTTGTTATTTTCTGTGAATTTTTAGTGGAGAACTTGGCGTATAAGAAAGAAGTGTGGTCGAATGACAAAAGACATTTTTGGAAGGATTGGAAGTATGGACATGCTTCTCAGGCTGTGGATGGTAGCGAAGATATTCTTCTCCCGAAATGCGCAGTCATGGACAATTATTATGCTGAAAATCCCATTTGGATGGTGGATTTAGGAAGGAAGTCTGAAATTACGGGAGTTGTCATTCTCACATGGCAGGGTGATGGACAAGGTAAATTTATCACACACATACACATCATAATTCAACTTCATAAGCAATAAATACCTTAACAAAATTATTATATACTTTTATTTCATCAGTACATCTACATTAAATGACTTGTTGAAATGAAATAAATTTTTGTATGAATAGATAAAGTGACGACATACAGAGACTATGTATTCAATCTGGAAAGACTAACTGTGTATGTAAGCAATAAAGCTCGGCTGGACTCACCGGATATAGAAACAGAACCAAAGTGTGGCTCGATCTCGAGAGCTAATAATGCATTGTTCCACTCCAAACTAAAATTTGATTGCGCCGACAATGCCGTCAAGGGTCGATATATTTACATTCAATCAACTCCTGTACCAAATCGCTGGGATAGAATATTTAACACCATTTTATGCGAGGTTTATGTTTATTAAAAATTAAATGATGAAATAATAAAGATTAATTAACTAGTAATGTATAATGTCTACCTATATCGCTTTCGCTGTACTGTACGAGAAAAAAGGATCAAAGAAGAAAATTCTAAACAATAAATCACAATAAATGTCGCAATGTTTAATCTTAATATTAAATAGTATGTATAGTTCTTTCTTGCCCTACTTTTCCAATGCTGCTATATTAAATGTCTAAAAATCTGGCCTTTTTGGCTACATAATGTATTACTAAGTCTTACTACGTGTAAAATAATAAGCTTAATCACATAGGGAATAAATATTAGTACATATAGGTAATAATATTACGTGAATGATATTAACACATGGATATACGTAGTGTATGTGCAAGTATACGCGCAGTTTAACCCGATATTATTGTTTTTCGACAGTTCTTTTATTTATTTTTCAGTTTTTACTCACAGGCCTAATATTTTGAAAGTTTTGCGTGAGTTTAATTGTCTGCCTGCAAGTAATACGTATTTATAAGCATTGTACTATACATTTATTGATTTATGCATGTAAATAAGTTAAGAATGAAACATACAAATAATACACATCTATACGTGGATTTTATTTTTATTTATGAGAAACTTTTGTGTTCATTTACTATTTATATTATGTATGTAGTACTACAGATTGTCATATTATGATTATATGAAAGGGAATAAGTAGTGCGAGAAGTGATAATTATTTCAATATTGTGTTTGTTTGTAAGAATATTGTTGCTAGTTTTTTATGAAGAAGAATGTGTTTGTTTTTTGTAACTAATCGTACACTGACATAAAAAGTATTGCATTTGTTGTTAAGTAGAACTAGAGAGTCTGACTAGGACAGAGCTTGTGTATAACATAACTACATAACTAAAGACATGCCTGTATTAATGTGTTGGTAAACTTTTCAATTTAATGTGAAAATCTTTTAATTTATGTAAATACATAATATGCTATGTGCGTACAATTAATATGCTAGTATGTTATATCGTAGGAATAATTTTAAGAAATAAAAAATCTCCAGGTACAATAATAAAATCAACAAAATGTAACAACTCGAAAAACTTTACATAAAACAACATTACTTCGCTTACATACTTCGTTCCATTCATACTGAAATCTACATAGTTCGCATTGTGTAATTATTTAGCTGGTCATATAATTTAATTTACTTATAATCGAAATTGGATATCCTATACATCGTAGGTGAAAAATTAATGGGATTTTGCCTGTGTTGAATCTAATTTGCAATTTCACAGAACTGAATGCATTAACTCTTATAAATTATAAACCACTACAAAAGACACTCAATCTATACTTATTTTCTTTGAATATTAATATTACATGCATTGAACGTTTAAAAGTATTCCGCAAAACTAAAATTGCAAGAGACACAACTATTTCGTTCAAAAATTATTTACCTAATTCAATGTGCAACGAGATAGCACAGGCTCAATGTAAATCTTACATCATGACTTATACAAAGCAAAATCCTAAAAACACATATTTTATCAAAAATAGTTATTATTATTACATTCTGTTTTATATGACAATTTTCTTTATAATTAAAAAGAATCCTATGCTAATTACTTACTTTGTATGTCTTTATTGTCAAACTCACTTTGAGTCAGTAACAAACCTGGAAATTCAGTTACCTATATACATATAGTACATACAAAATTTAGCATTTATGCACATTTAAGTAAATCGTACTCAAAGTTAACAAATTAGTATCTTTTGTAAAAAATTATAAGTTGAAGCTTAATAGCAATAGGTGCATATAGAACATGATTATAATTGATACCTATACATACGCACACAAAAGAATACTACGATACCTAATCAATCCACATGAAATTACACAAAAGCCAATTGAGTAAATGCCTTTGAATGAGTGACTTATGTTTGTTACAGTGTACAGATCTATGAAGCAGTCAATGAAAAACATTTTGTAGAAAAGGCTCTGCGTACCGTCTGCCGGCCAAGTTTCTGAGTGAGTTAACCCTTTCGTGTGAATCATCCAAATGCCGAGACGGAGCGCAGACAGCGTTTTTAGCAGTCAGTTTTGTTTGGCCTTAGGTCTATCACAAGAGATACGACGGTTACACCTTGCTTGTGTGTACACAAGTAAGCGAGGGACATTGTATAAAACTCAGCGTGTGTATCTATGTGTGTGCACACACTACTGTGGGAAGATTCATTCTTCACCAAACGCAAGAGTTGATGTTGGACGTTGAAAATTCTTAAGGTGAAATGTTCACATGCATATACAATCCTATAATACATACACACATAATAATGCATATATCTACGGTATATATGCATACTTACATACTATACACCTATTATACTTACAAATGAGACTTATACAATTGTACGGTACGTGTCTTGCTTGTATAAAAGAGACACGCTATACCGACAGACATACAAATGGCTGTAGGAATATATACTGCATGTATATTCGTACACTTACATAGGTATATACTTGGTGAGTAAATGTACAAGGCAGATCATAAGTAAATTTAGTAAATTGTACTTATTTCATGATAAGAACTGTAAGTCATCTTATTTCTTATCTGTATAAAGAACTGCAAAAAACACATGGGGATAAAAACAGAAAAGTCCAGCCATAAATATTTTTTTTTACATTTTGTAATGCAATGGCTTGAACGTCAATGTAAATTACATCTACGTTTTGAGTTATACTTATTAAAAATTGTCTATATAGGTCGTGTTTTTTTAAACTGGACTCAGGTACAATTGGCCTATACTACATAATATTTTATTATATTGTATGCACTTAGTCGCTGACATAATATACTGTAAGTCCATACTTACACATGAATATATACAAGTTGGTATGAATTAAGGTAACTCATTTAACTTTTTCCAAAAACTGTTGTTTTGTGTATGTGATATCTCTATAGGTGAAAATTAGCTTTCTCCTTATATAAAGACATCAGTAATCAGTACTTTTTACATAAATTGGCTTTGTAAATAAATTCTGCTATCGTTTAACTTGGAATTTGTAAAACTATGTCGAAGGATGTATATACCCTGTATTATGTAATGCAAATGCATTTATGTGCTTGTATAAAAGCTATAGCTCTATACGCTAAACGTTCAGTATGTAAAAGGAGTAAGGGGTATGTTATGCATGTAGTCTACGTAGGTACTGTGTAGCATGTATGTTTGTGTCTGTATACGTAAGAGTGTGTTCGTAAATGGTATAGAGTAGTAGTAGTATTTGAGAGTAGTGTGGTTACAATATACGGTATGGAAAAAGACGGTTGTTAATGCATAAAGGCAGAGCTTGAGGCTGTTACAGACTTCCCTCGATTGGTAAAGCCATCCTCAAACTCTACCGGAGTCCATATGGTATAATTACGTAAAGGCGTATCCTTTTGCTTGGAGTTGCTGTTGAAAACTCAACTACGGTTTGATGCATGATGTCTGTGTATAAAGGACCCTGAGAGTAACCTGGAGATTTTAGGCGCTGCTAAGTTGTGTAGCTCTAGTTTGAAAAGACTTGTTACACTTTTCTGTAGCTTGGGACATGAGTATTCGTTTGGTATGGAAGCTGGGGAGTTTGAGAGATGATGAGCCAGGGGAAGAGTGCATTTGCGAGTTGTGGAAGGGATGGAAGAATGGCAATACGATGAACCCGAACTCGTAGCATTGGATTTTTCGATTATTATATATAGTTTTCTTTGAGAGAGCCTTTTCGCATTGCATCCAATTCGATAGCATTTACAGTGTAGGTTGTGTCTACAGTGCGAGCGGTGTGGTTGGCAGTGTTCTGTTGTGTATGTGTTCATGTTGGTTTCCTTTAGGTTAAATAATATCGGATATTGTTAGATCCATGTAGTAGTGCCCCATGTAATACATTTAGAATTGTTTTCAAAATCCTTCACATAAACTGAAACGTTTAGCACGGAGATTTTTCAGTTTTTTCGGCACTGGGAATAAAATGAGTGTTTAAAAATGTGACGTGTCAAAGTGGGATTTGGAATCTTGTGCCTACGGAATGGGTTTCCTGGACAGGACATTAATTGGGAGTGTTGGACGGAAAAGTGTGTACACAACAGAAAATGATCACTACAACCACCACCGCCACTATTAGCAATCTCCACTATGGAAATACACCTAAATGGAATTACAATTTCCTTACTCATACTACTTCCTTTAGTATTCTCCACGGAATAATCATCTTTAGAAAGAATAGTAAATCGTAAGAAGGAAGGAGAGGAAAATGAATTATTACTACCGAATTGGGTGGATGTTCAATTCGACGGTGAGTTTCCCCTACCCTTCCTGGGAAACAAAAACGCTTAAATAAAATAATAATTATTGTGGAGAGAAATTCGGTTAAATCGATCTTTTTGTGTTTCGGGAGAGAAAGCAAAGTAAAAGAGTGAAATTCCCGATTTCGCATTTAGTGTGTGAGACGAGTGAATAATTTCTGTGTAGCTGAATGCTGATTTCAATTCGGTGTGAAGGTGGAAATAGTCTCGAGCGTTCAATTCAAACTCCAGAAATCCAATTAACGCTGAAATATTACTTTGCCCAGTCTGCACTTTGTTTAGGCAGAGAAGAACAGGGAAGTGTGTTTTGTGAGTGTTCGTGTGCGTGTCCTTGTGTTTTATTCCATATCCTGGAATTCTCTGGACAGAAAATCATTCAGATTTGATACTAAACATTAAATAGTAAAAATGTATCAGATTTTTTGACGAAACGCTTACTCTTTAGGGGCAAATTCCCTCCCTTGTTCATAATTAGTGTAGTGAATTAGTGTCTTTTTATCATTTCAGTTTTTAATTTATTTCTCCCAGCCACCAGCCAGAAGAGATTTTGCATGCATTTGCTTGTCGGCATTTATAGCTCCGTAATTATGTAAGTAAACTTCAAAATTCCATTGTTGATAGTTTGTAATTTAAAAATCGTTTGTTTACTTTTTCCATTTTCAGCTGTAGCAAATACCAATTTACGCGCTGCGCCAGGAAAACTTTTATTTTTTGTAATTAATGTTGATTGTGTGTGTATAGGATCAAGAATTTTAAAATGAAATATTCTTTTCTGTTGTATATTATGTTATTAATGACGAAATGTGCGTGCGTTAATTAATAACTGCACAATGCAAGCGTTTATTTTTGATTTGACAGTATTAATTCAGTTTTTTAAATCGTAAACATTTACATTTAGTATTTATAAAGGCATAGAACTGAAAGCCAAAGCATAAAATTGTTACAACTTTGTAAATTCATTTGAAATTAATTAATCCATACTTTTGTTTTGTAGCTACTGCAGTATTTCTCAATGTACGTATTTCTGAGTCGGTAACAGTACCGGATTTTCGGAAAGAATCAACCGACTCAACAAAAGTCAACAAGCAGCACCAAAATCAACTGTTCGATAATAACATTACGATGATGACATGAAATCAGTTAGCTAATACCAGCAGGGAGGCAATAATTATGTTGTACGTGGTATTTGTAAAATTACATATCATTATGTTAATTATGTGTACGTAGTAGATTGATGATTCAATTGTTAAATCTGTTGTGTTTTCCGGTTTTCCGTTTTTTTTGTGTTTAAAGCACATTAAGTAGTTACCTTAATCCTACAATCTAATAATTCCATTATTGTGTTTTATTTCAGCTCGTTTCTTTTTGCTATGAATGAATGAAGCTGATTGTTGTGTCATCATGTGCGGAATTGGAGTAAACTGGATGTGAAGTGGAAAGTGGACACTCATATGACACACGACGAAGAGTGAGCGTAACCTGAATTTAGATAAAGGACGTGGCTGTCAAACCCGAAAGGGAGAAGAGTTAGTGTGACAAGTTCAGTGAATAATATTCAGAAATGGCTATGGAACTTCGATTGCACAGCCCGGTTCATGGTTTAGAGCCGGCTGTTTACATTTGGCCACTGACCAATGGAACTGGAAAAGTAAGATTTTATGTCACTAACCTTTTATACCTGTCTACTGTGTCTACAGCACAAAATAATTTGCATACAAGATCTTTTTTTATGTTATTTCAAGTCTCAATTTTTTCATTACCCTGTCACAGTCAATTTATATAACTTTATCAACTTTATTTTATTATAGGATCGAGTTGACGGAGCAATTGAAATTGTGGACTCGATAAAGTAAGTATATGATTTTTAACTTTTTAATATGGGATATATTATGTCACGTTATTGCTATTAATAGAAATAATAGGGAGGGTAAATTGGTACATATCGCATATCAAACATATCGCATTACTTACTGAAAGCTCATTCGTCAATCGTCAGCAAAAAACATTCTGGCTTTTGCATTGAGTATGCTAAATGCTAACATTCATTCGTCTCATTCATCGTAGATTATATTATGATTGACCTCGTTTACTTAAGATTGGACGGACAAAAAACTTAAGTTATAATGTGTCTGCTTATATCGACTACTCTGTGTATGTAACTGATATCATAATATTATTATTATTGAGTTGCTTAAATCGTGATTCGTGTGCAGACTTTAAAATACTATCTTCGGTTTATATGATTAAAAAGTGCACAAAACGTTTTAAAATATTGCACTGCAGTGCATTACATTTATAAATGAACATATTTCTGATTACGTGAACAGAAATTTAATGGATTATTTTTTCTTATTATCTCTAAATCTGTATTTACCATCGCTGGGAGTAATAGTACTTCTCTGACTGTAAAAATATCTCCTGAAAGGCTGTAAAACGAAAAATTGGTACTGAAACATTAAATGGCTATTGAAGCCTAACCGTATAGCGTAGGCCGTAGGCATGTCCTCGGAATTTATGTGTTTTTAATGGGATTTCTCAGGAACACTGTCGCATTAGTAGTGTAAAGGTCATGGTCGGTCTTTCAACATCAACAAGTATTGCTACAGAATAATAACAAACCACCAGAATCATTTAGTCTTCATTACTACGTTTCTCTAATAGAGGAGTGTTAATTGTGTGACAGTCATTATAGGTGAGGAAATGCTCATTTGCCTTTATATTATGCAGTTTTATTTACGTTTGTCATTTTATGATACTCAGACTTCGTGTTATTATTAAGATGATGCGTAGTACACAAACACATGATCGTCATAGCCGGTGTTCGTAGTCAATGACACAATAACTGCCAAGTTTCCTTCTTGGCATTCATTGATTAATTGTTTGTTGCAGTTCCTGATGAGTAGATACTTTAACTAAGTGCGTAATGAAAAATGAAATGACTGTCAGTAAAGTCAAATCGTTTGTCATATTCAAACGAGGAACAGTATCTTCAACACATTTTGGAAATGACTTTTTCAAGCACAGTAAAAATAAAAATATCCAGACCTTTACTAAACAGTTTTATTAAGCCAATTTGGGTAAATAGTGTATAATATAATGCACATAACCGTAATGGTTTTATAATGTGAATGAATCATTGATACATGCAGAATTATATTTAATTGGAATGTCTAGACTTTTCTGTCGCTCTGTGTTATGTATAGCACAACCATCTCCGTCGAACTTACCTTTATTCACGTTATTAATGCCTGTACCGTTTTCTATAGGAATTTTCATGAATGTCACATTGGAAATGTAATAAACAACTTTATGAAGAATGGGATCTAATTTGCAACCATTATATCAAACTGAATCTTTTGTGAATAGTAAACTGCCGTAAGAATCTCCAGACGTTGCAATTAATTTTGAATACTAAGTTACACTTACGAAAGGTTAACAAAAGAAAAAATTGTGTCATTTTGGAATATACATAATCAAAACTATTAAGAATCTTTTTAGCACTTGACTTCTCAGTAATCGAAGCTGAAATTGATAAATTTATTGCTTATTCAGGTCTAGACTTCATTTCCATCGTTATCTCTTTGGTGAGAGTTTGACTTGGACTTTTGTGTCCTAAAGTGCAGACATGAAAAGAGCTGAATGAAAATTTTGATTACAGGGCAAAGCTAACTAGGCTATTGTGCAGAACTGTCTAGAGTCTACAGTGTTTGCATAATACTCTTTATTTTTGCACTGTACTTCACTAGTACTGTACTTGTGCTTAATGGGATCGTAGTTTAGTTTACAGTTCAACTTGTGAGAGGAAAATAGAATCACATAGGTGCTTATATATTCTTGTATATACCTATACTGCATTATTCGATAACATTGTATTCTCAACTGTGTTATATGGAAAAATGATTGTAGTAGTAGTTGTAGTACAGTACAAAGTAGCAATAGTGAGATAACACTGACAATGAGAAAATGCAATGAAAAGTTTGCTTGCGTTTTAGTGTTACTGTTACATACTCGACTCACTTCACTTTATACCCAAGTCTCAAAACACAATCGTGTACATTTTTGATTCTTTCTTGGCTCCAATCCAAAGTAGACAAAAAGAGGCATCTCATTCTTATTTTGAACTTTATATATTGTATATAGGTAACTATGTATACAGACATCCTTACCTATATCGCCTGTATATTACACATATCTTCTGTGTTCGTTTTCTATAGTAAGTATCAGTTTTTAATGATGTGCATATAGGTATTATTTCGGCTGTATACTGTATATTATGCATGTACTGTGTTTTTTATATTATACTGCTGCATTCTACTATTTTACTGTCTTGTACAAAATACAATACAAAATAGTCGTGTAAAGAATTGTATTGTAGTAGTACGTGTTGTATAGTAGTAGACATTTTTCTAGTAGAAAGGATGTGATTGCGTAGGTTTTTTATGTAAACTCTCTGCAGTCTGCACTGTGCTCAGAAGAAACTACACAAAAATCCAAACCACATACAACACTGCTGCTGCTACTTCTGCCAAACGAAACTTTTTTCTCACTCGTTAAATTTTAAGTGTACAGAAAGCTTTTAGTGGAGGTATGTGTGCATATTTGCATTTTCTAATTCTTCTTCGCATACATAGCCCTCTCGTACTGTATATACAACGTTTAACATGGTGTCTTCCCTTCTAGTAGAATATGGGACTCTCTAGCTATTACTACTAAAATGGCTGCTAAGCTAACTATAAAAATTAAACACTCTCTGACTGGATGAATCTGTTGTATTTGTATCTTCTGTATATTTAGGTATACTCTCATCCTCAGAATAAACAGACAGACCGAAAATTGCGTAGACAGTACAAGGAAGTTCAACAGGCTATATACTTATTTCAGTTCTGCACCATAACATGCTTCACTGCAAATAAAATATGACTCTGCATTTATTCTTATTCTCAGTTTCATATCTGCTGTATGTCTAATACTATATAGGTAATACTTTCTGTGCATAGCAGTTTGTATGCGACACATTTGTATTTTGTCATGTAACGATTTAACTGTGCGTTGAAAATTAGCTTACGTATATCAGTATATATATATATATGTAAATCGCACTACTCTGGATATATTTAGTTAATATATGCAGATATGTAGTTCTATGAATCAGCAGTGTATTTGTATTAGTAGGTGAATGAATAGTTTCCATGCATTCTCAATAATGTACATGTTGTCTCTTGAACTTAGCTGGGAATTTGTCCTGCCGGTAGCTATAGAATACTAGAAGTTCGTTTTAAATTAAGATAAATCTCCTGATTATTTTCTCTTTGCGTGTGTGTTGTGTACAAGGACGTCAATGCAATGGCGGGTGCTGCCTGTGTTCTATGAAAACGATTACTTACGTATAAAACACTGTTTTACAAACTATTAACGAAGGAAACACTGTCAGGGCGAGGCAAGTCATGGATACCATGTAGATAATATATATGTATGTAGACTTGAAACGAGAAAGTAGAATTTATATATAGAACTGGGCACTTGATCGACGTTTCACCTAGTTACATACGTAATCATTGCGTGCATGATGTGATACCGCAGTTTAGTAGATTAATACGTATGCAGATTTATGCTCAATTTGAATTCTGCACCCATAGAGCCTTGCCTTGTAATTCCATTCCATTCCATTAAAAACCTACATTATTGTTGTAATAATTCCCAATCGTAGTGAACTTTGTTTGTGTTAAGTTAAGCATTACCTTGTCCCTTTCGTCGACCATATAGGCATATGCACATTGTACATTCCTATATACAAAGAGTTATTTATAAATATTGTGTGCAAGTCCATGACAATCATTTCCGTCTTTATTTATTGTGTTCGACCACCCAAATCTTTTTTATAAACTGAACGAATCCAGCCTGAAAATTACCTGGGTGTTGTAATTTATTTCTGTACTTACTTGTAAGTTCAGAATCAGGTTGCCAACTTTTGTTATTTAGTTTGAGTGTTCGTGTGCACACATGGCGGCACAGTGCTGACAGTGATATTGCATTACATAATATTATTAGAAGTTTAGAAAGAAGCATCGACTTCTTGTACTATTTATAAATTGTACATAGGTACATGCTGATACAGTGTTAGAAAATCAGTTCGCGTAAAATTGGCTTTGCAACTAAACTACTGTGTTAAGTGAAATGTAAAAATAAAAATGTTTTATTCATATGCACACATTATGTGTTTACGTACAGATAGATCAGGTTCGCCTTCACAAAAGTTTAGCAGAGTGAGAAGGAGAGAGAGAGATGCAAGCAATAGCAATGAAACGCAAGAAGAAGGGTTGTTAGCAGATTAGAACTATTCCCGAGCGGAACTGCATTTCCGGCCGGTTTCGTCAAAAACATGATGCAGGTGCATATTATGCATAGTCCTACTAAACACACATAACACTCTACTACCATACCTGCAAACCCCCCCTCGTGGTAACGAGGTATCGGCAACGGTGGCCGAACGAGGTATCGGAGTTAGTAGGCATTAACTTAGCACAGTTAGTACTTACTAAAGCCTTTTAGGCCGAT
>JABASD010002458.1:0-25084 GCA_019776165.1 Pogonognathellus flavescens
GTTGCACTAATGTTTTTTAACAAGGCACTTAAAAAGGGATTAAAGGCTTACTGCTGAAGAGGAATACAGTTTATATCAGTAGCATGGAAGTTATTAATTATCTTTGGAAAACTAACCGAGCGGATTAAGTTGTCAGGATACACAGAACTTATTCACGTGTCAGATTTATAAATCTCAGTTCAAGTTTACACTTTCAAAAGCAAACATTTGCGAATTGCAACTGTTATAGAATGTCATTTACTCATAAATAAGTTTAATATAGCGAACATGAATTGCATGGCACAATTAATAACTGTTACGGAGAACGTTTCGGCAAATGTAAGTATCATTTTACTTACTATATTTTACCTCACTACTTAACAATTTACAGAATTTACACATTTCGAACCATTTTTAATGCATCGTCGCTAAACTATGAAGTATATTTGTATAAAACAATAAAACAATTCACCCGAAAGGTAATTAATGAGTTCAATGCAAGAAAATAAAAAATGTGTACATCTAGTAGGCATCAGGTATTCTAAATTCTTTGCCAATTTCTAACCGGGTAAGGTGAATCTTAGTGAATAAATTCTTCCTTCGTCCATAACCTTTAGGACGGTGTAGAAAGGAATGCATGTGAAGGAATTATGTAGTAAATAGTTACACTTTACAGATGTAGTAGTGGGAGTAATTTTTTATTCACTAATATTTATTGATGACATACTTAATGTAACCTAACAGTTTAAAAAATGACAGTTTCGCCGTTCGAATTCAATCTTTGTTGCCTTCTAGAGATGAACTGTACACTTCATGGCGTTCACGATGAATAGTGCAATGATCGTTGTTCCGTGTGATCATTTTGGTTGCACTTTACACCACGTTGACCTTTCCAATCTTTTCTTCAGTTCATACTTTGGTCACTCACTGAAGAAAAATTTCATCCAATCATAAATTATGATCTGTAGTACAAAGAAAATATTTAATTGATGTTACCCGGACATGTGTATTTGATGTGGTTATTTGATTATTCATGTAACTTGATTTTGAGAGGAAATAAAGTATTGAAAGAACTGTAAACTAAAACTATTTTCTGGTAGCAGGTACTTGTATGTCTATAAGGTTTCAAAACGTGTATTTTATAAAGAGTAAGTTATAAGTAAAACAAAATCAGTTTTAAAAAGTAGAAAATTTGCATGAAAAATCTTTATTACGTGTACCTACATGGACATAGGTAACTTTGTGTCATTTCGAGATATAATTATTCAGTTTTATTTTTATTGCAGATTTCAAAAGATACCAGCTTTGGAATAACTAACGCTGTTTTATTATCTACTGCCAAGTACAAGTATTGCGTATTGCTAACCATCAAGGTCCTAACGGAAATAAATTATACCTACCTAATCATAATCAGTTGCTAATTGTGTAAAGTTATTGTTCATGTGGTATGAAATTGAAACATGGCAAACTGCATTCAACTGGTCAAATTCATAGTTAATTCTTCTGTTAGGTAAGAAAACATTTCTTGTAAAACATTTTATGATAATAATATTTCATTACGTTTGGATGTTCATGAATTAATGAGGAATTTTGAAGAGAGAAATGCATGATTTATTTTCGTTTAGCATTAACTAATTACTAATACAGTCAGAGAGTTTGAATAATTCGTCGCTCCATTACATCGACTTAAGTTGTATCCTATGTAGGATAATAATTAGTTTTTCAGTATTATAAATGGACAATCTTTAGTGTTACTTCACTTGTCATTTCTGTAACACAATCTGTCATTGCAGTGTGCTGGGACAATAATATTATATCCACCATTCACTGAAGTGTTCAATTCTTAGAATACGAGCAAAATTACACTACAATAAACAATACAAACTCAGGATTTGCAAAGCAGGGAACTTGAATAGAAGTAAATGCAGAACAAGTCGATAACATTAATCCAGATGGCTATGGCAAATCATAATGGCAATGTCTATTTCATATTATACCATGATTTTTATACATATTTTATTTGTACGTAATTTTTTCTTTTAATTTTATTTTGATAGTAATGTTATGTTAAATACTCCATTTACGTTGTCCGGGAAAAATATATCATCCCTCAGATTACTCAGAAACCTCCTCAGAATCAGTTGTTTCCCCACGGCTAAACATCCAAAAAGATGAACTAGTATGGTCGTATGCTATTCATTAATAGCTTAATTTTCTGTATATTTATATATCTAATCTAATGAAGGAGTAAACTCTAAAGAGGAGCATTGCTCTTATGTAATACATTTGAAGTATGTATATATTATGTATATCATGCAACACATTTTTAAGGATATTCTTCCTGTAAATAGCTTTTCAGTTAAGAATTATAATACCTCAGGATACAGACGCTACTACAGAATGGCAATGCCGTGTCTATTAGAAACAAAATACTAAAAGTTACTCATCCCCTGGTTCAATCTGCATTCCATCCTGTAGCATATGTGCTATTCCTTCAACGTCCACCGTCTCATCTTGTTCGTGTATCTTCTTGAGAGCATTTCTTACGATGCACAGATCTCCCCGAAGCTCTGAAACCAACGCAGCAATCTTTTGGGCATTGCTCAATATTTCAACACTTTGAGTGTAAGGGTTGTAGCGCACACCAAATGGACGCTGAATCTTTGCCGCAAATGACCTAAAAATTGTTTATTCAAATTTTAGGTTTTCCAAGTTCCATTTAGTCAACTAAAGTTATCATAGTGCTAACTTTGTCCGTAACTACCTCATTTTTTCTTTTGCATCTTCGAAAGAGTCTGAATAAAAGTAGGCATTTTGATACGATGTAATTATGCACTCCTCTTTTGCAGTTATTTCTGGATCAAAAGGTCTTGTTTTCTCAACTGCGTCCAGAGAATGTTTTAACTCAGAAACGGATGATAATAATCCCGCACCGTAGACTCTGAGCTCATTGTCTTGCTTGCATAAACCAAATTCCACGGTGAAAAAATAGCACTAGTGAAGTTAATACAGGAATTGACATTAAATGAATTGGAAATAAAGTAAGCGAAAATTAGATTTAGCATTTAGAATACATGTAATTACCGTAGCTATTTTTCCGACTTCCTCGTCTGAAGCCCCAAGTGACGCAAGTCCAATCTCTTGAGAAAATTGTGCAAAGGATGGATTTGCAAGCAATGGCATATGCCCCAACAATTCATGGCAACAATCCCTGAAGGGACAAAGATTTACATTTTATTGTGTCACGGGTTTTGATTTTTGCTTTGTTTCGATGATATATTCTTGGATAATTAGACTTATAAAAGTTTGAATGAGAATACATATCAAACGTACGGCTCAGGAGTGTAAAATGGATCTGAAGAATGACGAATGTACTGTGTGCAGTGAAACACTCGAAAAGCAAGTCCAGCCAAGAAATCTCGAGGGGACAAATAGCCAGCCACAGGTCTCAAAGTGAATCCCGTTTTTCCTATTAAAATACATAGGTATGGTCTCATATCCTTCATTGTAATATACATAATTAGAGTGAACTTACGCTTCAAGAAAATATTTAAATCTTGAAGCTGAGGAATGTTGTCAACGCGGTAGCCACAACATTCAATAAGTTGATTCCAATTCTCCAAATATTCTTTACAAGCATATTTAGGATACAGCTTGTGTAGCTCGCAGAAAACTGTCCCCCTAAAATGAAATCATGAAATTACATTAAAGTAATTCACTTATTCAATGTTTTATGTTCATCTTAAATTTAGAGAAATTGAATTTGTATCTTGCCAAGTCTTGATTTCCTCTTTGGTGTACTCAATACGAGGAATGGGCTGTCCACTACAGAAATGAAAGTAGTAAAGGTTAAAAATGTTGAAACAATTTAAAATTGAATGCGTTTTGTATGCACAGTTGTAAAAAGATATTGTGGATAATTTTTGTAAATTGATATCTTACTATTTATACGCCATCGCTAAATCTGAGAAATATTTACGGCGTTTGCGATAAACTGGATCCTTGAATCCCTAAAAACGAAAAATCTTCATTGAATATAATAAACTAAAACATCTGTGTAGCTGAACGAAAAATTATTTTCATTAATATCATGTTATTGAATGAGACCGATTTCTCGAGAAAGTGAGACACATTCTATCAAATAAGTTACCAACCGGATGATCTGCGTCCAAATCTGAACCATACATTAGAACTCTTTGACTGTGATCCAAGTCAGCAATTTTTCTGGGAAACCAAGGCATATCTCCAAAATCTGTGTTCAAGAATTGTTCAAGCTATTCAATTTCAGTGCAATAATGCAATGTAAATAATATGTAGCAAGACATTTTGTAAAAATTGATTTTTCAACTAAACGTACAGATGAATTGAGACACAAACCCGAACAAAGATTTTAAAACTAAAATCGGACACAATCAACTAAATCAGAAGTTGCATATTGACTTGAATAGCGGAATTAGAAATGATTTACCAAAAGAACTTGCACTGGAGAGTGCCGGTGTAGGTCGAGGAAACTTTTGCCCTTCGTCATAAGAAGTCAAATTAATAGCCGCAACTTCTTCAGACAGAGTTTTCATGATTTCATCCATGAGCCTATTGTCACAATCGACGTCGACCATGATCTCGAATTCAGATGGTTTGCGTTTCGACTTACGGGATTCAATATGAATCACGTTCACTCCATTATCTTCAAAAACTTTCAATGCTCTTGCTAAACCTCCCACTTGGTTCTTCAACGAAAATATTACGCAATTGTGGGCTGAGTTTTTCTGTTTATCTTCCGCTGACTCAACAGCCTGAAATGTAAAAATTATAATGTGACTATTAGTAGGACCCCTTAAGCTAATTGTCAGTTTACTCCATTATGTATAGGTACAATTATTTACGTCTTGTTAGATATTTTTGTACAAATTCCTGTAACATTCGGAAACCAACCTAAAATATCTCTTTTTAATCGTTTACCTTACGAAATATATGCATACAATATCCAGTTCTAGGTTAACACGACATGTGTCATCGAAAAGCGCACTTAATTTTTGTAAGTCATAGTATTATGCAGACAAGTTATGAATAAGTAAAATATTCATTATACCGTGCTCAAGTATAACAATGTGTCACCTTGGTTGTTGTTATTATTAATGACACCTCATTGTAATTGTCAAAAAACCGTTATATTTCCAGAAAATAAAAATAAAATATGAAACGGTTTGTTTCCGTAGGTGTAGTTGATAAGTTCTAAAGACTTATGATTACAGACTGCGGCGCGGACGGTGAGACCACACTACAAACTCAGCTAACCACCACCAGTGGAATTGCATAAGTTTTAATCTTGGACATAATACACTTAGGACACTAATATGTGAAATATTTTGTTAAATAATCATTTCCAAAGCCACGCAATTTCTTAGGTATACTTAAAAGTACGTTGCATGAAAAAGTAAAGGGGCATCTTGAGATTAATATGATAACTAACTTAATTACTGACAACTTTCTCTTAAAAATAAGCTCTTGTCTATTGTCTTGTTTGTTGCTTGTCTCACCTAATAAGAGGTTGCAAAAAAGATGATAGTATACGATTCAGATTGGGTCAGCTCCTTTATAAAATTCAATTATCACCTCTTTGATTTCAAGGAACAAAAAAACCTTGCTATTTCATATTCTAAATTAAATTCTTCTTCTACGATATTAAGTACACATGCATTAGAAAATTTATTATTACGATGTTGGCCAATGAAATTTTTACAATTTAAAAGTAGTAATTACCAAAAAGAAAGTAAAAAACTCAAAGAGACTAAGTCGTTTGTGCAAAATATTCTTTCAGTTTTTACAATTTAAAAGAAAGGACGAGCTAAGAGAAAGAGCGAGAAAAAGGGCTAAATCAGAAAAGTAAATTCGAACCTGTTGAGGCTTGCGGTTCATGGCAGTACTTTCTTTTAGGGTCCAGTCCGTGCTGTCACCCATTTTATACAGCCAAAGGCCCAGAATTCCCTTCCCAGATCCACTCATTCTGTTTTTACTGTGAAAATTTGACTTTTCTGTAAACTGCAACAATCGTTAATAATTCTGTTGCTCGTGATATAATTATTAGTTTGGGGAAACGTGGTGGTTGAAGAGTACAGATATCTATACACCGCGGATGCAAACTTGAAGAAAGTGAAGCAAAGTTTTTGTTTTCTGCTTCACATCTTCAGAAAGAAAAAGTTTTGGAACACCACACACACATCTGAGCAGGTACTGAGACGATGGTCGTGATATTCATCTCCTCTAAAAGTAGTAATGACTACGACTAGACTTCGCCGTGGTCTTCTCGTATGTATTTTCTGTCACAGACTGGCATTGCAGTAACCGGTCCTTCCTTATGACCATTGTTCGTGTTCCTAGTAGTCACTCTGCTTTTACTTCTACAATAATGATATGAGATTATTGGACTTTCCAGAACAGTATCTTCTCCGCACTTCCAAAATACTTGACTGTCTGCTGTTCTATCACTATTGGCCACTCAGAACACACAGTCAACCCCTTATTTTCTAACCAGGATCTGGGCATGGGTTGTCCGATTCAGTTATGGCACATTGAACAGCCTATCTTCCTGAACAAAAGTACATGCCGCTACCATCATTCCATTTCCTTACTGCCTTTCTTTGTTTTTCAAGTTATTATTCATGTGATAATTAATAGACCCATGATAAACACAGATCTATAGGTATAAATAAATATAGTAGGTACTAATGAATGTGAAGCTATATGAACACAGTAGTTTCAATATTAAACCACATACTACGTACATTAAATGTGGTTATATTAAATGTACTTGTACTAACTGAGATTAATTGCTTCCTATAAGTTAATGACTCTATGAATATTCCCTAGTCTAATATTCACCATAATAATTGCGAAGCTCCTCTCCTGTTCTATTTTTGTCAAAAAATTTAGTTTTTATTCAGTCATATAGACAGAAATATGTCACAATATGCTAATATTAATAACATTACAATTTAAAAAATGATTTCGAATACTAATTTTTAACGTTTCATTCGTTATTACAACTATATGATATTAATTTGCTACTATTACATAATTATTCACAAGCAGAAATAAAATGCCAAAATGGTTTCCGACCACTGAAATCATATTTCTTGGTTAGTTGATGTTGACACTCAATGCACAATGCTTCAAAAACAGAAAACTATAGATATTTCTGGACAAAATAAACCATTTGCAACGGTGGAATGAAGTATCATCATACGAGTGTTGTGATGTGAACTTCGACACGATAACATTAACTGTGATATCATCGCATCAACTCTAACACTATGCGGTTAGTAGCAGTATACTAACTAATCTGGTTAAATAAGATTTAAAAACACGAATTCTCTTTTTTCAAAATATTCAAACAATATCTGTCTCCCAATTCAAAAGTTGGCGGCCTTCTCTTTCAAACATTCGTATAATTGACATAACAGCATTTAAAACGCAGTGTGATGTGCAGGCTATACATAGTTTGTCTGAAAGGTCATGAAGGAGTAGATCGATTGACCCCATCTTTGAACTTATAGCCTTCATATGAACCACTAGATTAAGTGTAGCAAGTTTTAAGACAAAATCTCAAACAGTATAATACACACAGCCTATTATTCGCATAAAGTATCTTACGATACTTAATAATAATTCAAGTTCACATGAACGAAAAGACGGCAATAAAGATTATGATACTGTGTTGATAAAGTTGGTTTATTATTATTTATTATCAAATCAGAACTTTATACTAATATAATCATTTTGATCAAACAAAACCTTGATAGATTCAAACATATAATTTTAGCTACAGTGTAGGACAAAGTACAAATGTACAATGCAAAAATTTAATCATGAGTATCAATAAAATATTCCTCTCACTCTGTGATGTTGAGCATTTAATTGGCAATTGATTTTAGATAATATTTTTCAGATCAATTCTGTGTATGTGGAGAATTTTGGTGAGATTAATTCTCAACATTATGTATTTAAAATCACGCATCCATTGCAGATAATAGTTGTGCTGCTAGATTATTCGACTCTCCACTACAGAATGCTAAGGCTATATGGTATGAGAACAACAAAAATACTCACAAGGTGTATGAAAATTTCGATTCGCAAACTGAAATTATTGTTTAATCTGTTTCAATGAAGACTATTAGTATTATAGTCGTCATTTATAAATACTGTACCAATGACAATAACATTTTTTTAATGGTTGCATTAAACACAAGTTTTTTTCATTTCTCCGATTTACATTTCATTTAAGTGTAGGACAAATTTAATTTTAATTCAAAGTAAATCAACGCAAGGGTTCACATTTGGATTAAGCTTAGCTTGCAAGACCTGTCCTCTCACTTGCAGTAAGAGTTCATGAGCAAGCTTATTGTCAGAAAGAAAGAGTTCGGAGGTTAATACTAGAGTAGGTTAATTCTCTTCTACTTATTGTTAGAGGTGAATCAGGCAATTACTTATCAATTGCGATATAATATGTGAACTGCGGAATGAAAATTCAATCGATTTAGATACCTGATATCCTAAAATACAGACTAAATGAGATAATAATAAATACTTAAATTCGGTGTTACAATAATACAATGGAGTCGCCTAGCCTTGCTCTTTGAGAAATGATGCAACCTCCACGTCTACCTGTTGGTTGGAGTTTCACAATTTAACGTGGGACAGAGCCTTTAAGATTACCTTGTACGTAGGATTCTTGGGTCTATAATCGCTCAGCGGTGTAAAACACGGATCGGGTTAATACAGTAGATATAAATAATATATTGAATTTGACTTCTAAACTGTAAAGCACTTTAATATTAAATAAACCATTTGTAAAGGTCCAATAAAGGACTAAATGTAGCGGTGTAAACCGGGACATTATGTAGTGAACTATGACACAGTGGAATTAACTGTGACATCAAACAAACAAAAATGTCAATTTTTTTAGCGATAAAATTTGATTGCCTAGATTATTACGTACGTCTAAACTGATTGTTTGATACTCACTAATGTATTAAGCCCTACTACGTCTCACTAATGTATTAATTCGTACTAGTCCGTTATATTGGTTTATACTGTAGAAGAAAGCGTTAGGTATTATAGTAAGAAGGTGGAGGCGTATCATGTACTCCTGGATAAATTCTCTTTTTCTTTTGCTGGGTGCCGGTGCCATAACTTTTTGCCTTATTTGTACGTGATAACGGCTTATGTCGTTAGAGTAGATGTTCTATCTCATTATTAGCTTCATTCTAGAAAAATGTTCCTCGTCAATCTTAATTGTAATAACTAGCGAACTTCGTATCTCTCTCGTTGTCATTGTCTCAACTCTCCAGTCTGAACTGACCAATTGTACAGTTTATTACAAAAACGTATTTTCTGTTTGACTCTTGGTCTTTTGAATTTTTGTAACGGAGTTTGCAATTACACAACACAGACTGTAATAACTGCCTTATACTCTGGCTTTCTTTTTCTCGACTTTCTCCTAAAATGCACGTGTACTGTGTATAGTACATAAAAGCAACGTTCGTGAGAAATTATATACTGTCGCCCTATCTACACTGATACATTACAGAAGTCCAATTTATTTAATACTTTTCCAAACCTTGATTTGACAAATAAGTATTCTTTCAGGACACAAAATATAAAATTCTGTCTGCAAAATTAAATGTGAAAGCTTGTAAAATACGTCAGTGGAAAAATGAAATGCAAGCTATTTCTTTAAAAAGCTTCGGATCAATATCCTCCCACGCAACACTGTCAATATTACAGAGTATTGGAATGGGCATTTGTTTTGTGAGTATAACCAGCATCTACAAACTGAATTTCTGACTTCTAAAGCGTATTACTATCTTTCCCCACTCTTGTATTGCCAAACATCATTTATATAATACTAAGGTACAGTACATACTATAATGTAGCATCCTTCCATACGACAAGAAAGTCATCCATCATTCCTGTCACGATCAAGTCCGAAAGAAATCTACCACGTTTAATTTTTCTCGTTTCAGTTTTATTTGACCGATGGTCTTTAGTAATTCCCCAACTAAATTCACTGAATCTTATTGAAGAAAAAAATGTTCTAGAAGAAATAAATTAATGAAATTCTTTCAGTGTAAGCAACTGGTTCTTGCATAACTGACCACTGTTAATACTACCTCCATGTATATTTTATTTTCCTTTGATTACGTATAAAATATACATTTCTACAAGTACAATGCCATGGAAGATTCTCTTAACACTATTTTTAAACATCTACATTATAGCAGTACAGTCAGCACTTTGAAATAATCATGAGAATATGAGACTAGGTGTGCGAGACGTGCCTAGCTATGTAATTGGTGTATCTTCAGCCCTATCCCTACTTGCCTTAATTTGGTAATGCTGGAACTGTTGTTAATTATCCTAGCTATGTTTTATTTCGTCTGTATAGCATAATTGAATCAGTGTACTTTACCTAATTAGCCTTTAGCATGCACCAACGAAATACAAAGCAGATCTGCTACTAGCACCGTTTCAGAATAGGTAGGAAACGGTTTCATTCTGTTTGACAATGAAGTGAAGCGTCCAGATAATTTAAATGGATGTAGAAATTAAGTGACCACAATATCAATTCTCTTTGCCCAACTCTGCCAAACATAAACTAATGGTGGCTATAACAGTGTAGGCAAGGCATGTTCCAATTTCACAATGTATAATAATAAGGTTATGCAAGTCTTTTCGTTTCTGCGTCAATAAGGCTTGAAAATACTGGTTTTCGTTGAATTTCTGGTTCATACATGAATGCAACACTTTTGTGAATTGATATCACTACTTCGTGTTCAGTAAGAAGATAAATAGAAAATAAAGCTCAAACAGAACAGTAAAGCAAACAAGGGATTGCTCTTCTTTACTCTATTTTCTGATGACAGGCTTTGGTTCTAAAGTACTTCTCCTCTACAACACGGCCTTTCTTCCACTTTCCTTCTGTAGCTGTGTGTATCGTTTATTTTAGCTGGGTGAGGTATTCAGAGACAGACTAGATTTCAGTGAAGAAGAGCAGCTTTATAGACAGAAGTTGAACTGGTAGTAAAATGGCAGTGGTAGCGGTTGGTAAGTAAGTGCTAACAATAACTGTACATGGACATACATTATCGAGTATTTCAAAAATAGTATATTTTCCATGTTGAAATGTTCCATGTACAAGATACCTTTACGACCTACTGCTCTATACACAGGTTACAGTATAATATTGTAGGTAGGCAGACGGAGTGTAGAAGATCCCGCATCCCCAGAGACACGAATTGATGCTCAGGAAAACCTTTCATCGTAATGTGCTGCATTCAAAATCAACACTTATCGAGCATCTACTCTCTTAAGAAAATTGAATTCGAGGGAGTCTGTCAAAGAAAGCAAAAGCACAGGACTCTTCAACTCAACTTCCTCAGCCTCCATTTTCCTCCAGTAGTAAGTTATATACTAGCATTAACTGCACGAAGTACTTTCTTCTGGTCGTCTTGTCCTGCACACAGAACTCCTACTCACTTTCCTCCTTTATTTTTCTTTCTGAATCTGCTGATGCTCTCTAAAGCCTTTGCTCAATCCTATGATTCTTGGTTTATGGTTTTGTTGGGTCGGCAGAGTCCTCACCGACGTCCCGTTTCCAGTTTGTGTTAAGTATTTCACTCTGCTCCTCAAACAATGCTCGAGAAGAGCAGAACAAATGTACTATACTAACAATAAGTACTTACAACACTTCAGCTCACTTCAATATTATTCCTTATAATGATATTAACTGAGAAACAGTATCTGCTGCCGATTTCGTCAATGCCACTGCCATTTTAACAGCTCGTAGAACAGAAACTACCATTTTATGCGAGCTACAAAATACAATACACCGGACGTTATTTTATGCTGAAATGACGTCTTTGGCAATCAAATATACAAATGCATTATCGTAAACACGAAAAACATACACTCAATACCAATTCTCCTCTCTTATCATTTCAAGTCCCAGTCAAGTGCTGTACATTTTTCTTATAACTTTCTTCGTCTGTAAAGATTTTCATCGTTCTGTGTGTTTTATGTTCACTCGTAAATGTTCTCTCTTACCAATATGAGACATGCGTTCTTATTTATTGTAAGTTCCTTTCTGAGACTAGCAAAGTCTACAGTAAATAATTATTCAGAGTTTAGAATTACTCTCTTATGGATTGTACAAAACTATTTTCGCTCAGGCGGTAATTTATTTTATCATTGTTTTTGTTTTGCATACCCCAAAACAACTCCTGTTGAATTTATACTACGACGTGGCTGCCCGTGAAACTTTATACAGTAAGTACTGACGCCTAAGTTGTTTCTGTGGTAGGGCATTGTGATAACAGTGATAATTACTCTGATGAATAAGTAAAAGTTATCTGATATAAACTGCCTGGCCGAATGAACGATATAAAATATAAATGCAACAATTATCCCATGAGTTATTACAAATATTGGCTGCAGAGTATACCTAATGACGCCTCAAGTAGGAATTAATTGTCCATACCATAAAAATGAATGGAAGCATGTACGTATTTGTATCAAAGAGGTTTTATTTTTAACTTGTTTGTGATATGGTTCATAAATTGCAAAATGCTACTAACAATGAAGCCGAAAGGTGATAATGGTTTGTGGAATTTATGAGAGTAAGATGGAAACTATGAGTGTCTCAATTCTCTAGTGGAGAAATAATATTATACGCACACATTTACAACTTTTGTCTCCCGGAATTTATTATCATTTTAGAAAATGTACATCAGCGTTTGCAATTAAAATTAATTTAGGTTAATCATGACAGAAATAGACAAGAGATTTAAGTACTAAAATGTAAGGCGCTTACTCATTTTTACATTAGTAGTACTTACTATGATTAATTAATTGTCGTTTGGTGTGTGTGAAGCACATTAGTTTGACTTTGACTTACAATTGCGGTCATATACACATAGTAATAATATTTACACACTTTACTGTATTTTATGAATTTCTTATCTTCTCTTGATGTTAGTTACAATATGTACATGCTAACAATTTACAACAAACATCATGAAATCTGATTGTATATTGCAGTTAGCCTTAAATCTCTTAAAAACAACTTGTTCTCGTTATACATTAGTGTTTTGGAAGAGTACCACCACAAGGTCACCGCAATCATAGAGGAAATAGCGTTCATTTTAGTAGGTACGTTTAATATTTTTAGAGATAGGCAAGGTGGAGGCTTAAAGGTGGAAGTCAGCGTGTGAATTGTGTATGGTCAAAGAGTAAATTGTGTGAGTGAGTGAGCTGTGTGTTCATTTTTAGATCAGTGATTTTGTTTTTTTAGGTTTTGGTCAAAGTTTTCAATTCGGGCAGTTAAATTAATAACTTGTTGTAATATTCATTTTGATACCATATAATTAGATGATTGAGGTTATTGTACAGTAATTATAGCTTAAAAATTACTCTTAGACATGCATCAAGCGTTACTAACTAGAACAGTACAGAATCTGCATAGTTCTATTTTATTTGTCCTGTCATATCCTATATGTATATTTTACTTACCATACATTAAGCATTTTAGCTTCAGAATTAATTCACAGGCAATTTAATGCCGAATTTGTGCTTCACGAGTAAAATAAGGTACCAATATTAAAAAAGGTTTAAAATTTGTAAAATTTCAACGAAAAAGGTTTTTGTAGGCAGTAAACAGCCAGTGCAAAAAATTGGAGACAAAGAAAGAAAGAAATCTGAAGTGTGGTACAGCTTTAATACAAGTACATTGATATATTATTATATTTTTAGGTTTATACATAATCTAGTGTCATGTATAGGTTAGTTATAACGAGTCCGTACTTTTGAAGATCAGACTATTTCTTGGAATTATTGCAGAACTGACAATGAATTACAGAACTACAATATTAATGACTTTCTGTATCAAACAGCATATTTCTCCAGCTCGTTTCTTATTTGTATACTCTTACAACAAAGTAATTAAATTGGTAACAATACAGATAGTTGTATACATAATAAGACTTTAAGAGAAACATTAACGAGTAAATGCGCATTTTAGGTTAACTTAACATGATAATTAGCATTGAAATTAAAGGCCATGATATTTTTATTGTTATAAAAATAGGATAAAGTTATTGAAATTTATCATGTCTCTTCAGTGTCACTTATTGTGTTCGATTTTTGTATTAATACACGGACTAGTAGTAAAATTGTGCATATTATTTGTATGCACGAGTAGAAGCACGGCTTCTCATCTACTTTCAGTAACAAATAATATTATTTATTACATTTTGTTAGACCCATGTCTATAAAAATTTATGTGTAATAAATAATTAAACAGACGTTTAATTAATGACATGTTACGATATAATTAGGTATAGGTACTCAATAAATACAAATATAATTGACTTGAGATTGAGATTTGCGGCTAAATAGGAAAAACATTGTACAACACAATATTCATTATGCAAAATTATTTTTAATCCTAACTTGAGAAAGTCCTAGTAAAAAACGATGGCTGCAATTAAATAGTATTTCATCATTGTAACCGTTACATATTAGAAGTTTTGAAGGTCGCCTTATTTTGTATCCTAGAACTTTCTCCTGTTAAGACTTGAAATTAATAATATTATAGTAAACTAAAAGCAAGATGAAAAATCTAAGAATATGAGAAAACTCTGAAAATATTAAACATTTTAGTGACTTCCGAGATAGTAATTAATACCTTGATGCTTCATTTACTTCCAAATATCTACGTATTGTAACTGTGAAAGAATTTGTTAAAGAAATTGAGCACCGTTCACAAATATGTTCATTAGGAACATTACCTCCATACTTTTCACCATTCTCATTAATTCCTAAACTTGAGAATGTTTTAAACAAGTAGGTTCATTAATATATTCCACTCTAGCAGTGGATACACGCATTTAATGACCAGATATATAACAATTCAAGTAGTATATTACAATGTTAAAAGTATTTTTAATATCTACAAGCCTTCATAACGCGAAAGAAAAATTGGAAGCAACGAATGTTGTAGCAAATGTTAATTTAAAGTTTTCCCATTTTAAAGAAAACTTTTTCAACGACAGACTTTTAAAACTCACACAATTCTTAGCTCGTTTACAAACAGCTCTCGAATTCGTAATATTCTATGATTATAGGAAACTTTACTAAATGTTCTGCAAAAACTGACAATCAGTAAATAATTGAGCAGAAGAATAGTC
Organism: Pogonognathellus flavescens; assembly: GCA_019776165.1. Lineage (NCBI taxonomy): Eukaryota > Metazoa > Arthropoda > Collembola > Entomobryomorpha > Tomoceridae > Pogonognathellus > Pogonognathellus flavescens. The sequence continues at coordinate 15,222 of JABASD010002458.1, forward strand.
ATACAAAGAACATGCTAGAGCTAAAAATTAGTGTCACTATCACGTATGTGTTCTTCTTACTTTTGCATCATATCAATGACCGCAGTTTCATTTCATGACGTTATAAATATACATGGAAGTGATTTCCAACAAACAGTAAAGCAATTCACTCAGATAAAATTTTACAATTAGTATAAAATTCTTCGAATAATTAATGGAGTCATTTCAATGAATGAAATTTCTGTTTCAATGAAGTCCACAGCCATCTCTATTTTGGAGTTGTTAGAATTGTATATGACGTGAATACTGTAAATGGAGTAATGTAAATGACACTCAGTGTATATAAATCAAACTGAATAATGCTGCACTTTTACTGATGGTATGAGTTTCTGTAGACATTAGAACTTCCTATAAGTTGTCAGTGTTATAGTATTGTTTCCTATGTACATTAATTAATTACTTACTGTTAGTAATTTCTGTTTTATATGTTACCATATTCATTTATATACATACAGTAGTAGATTATACTATGATTAGTAAGTAATACAGCGAATGTATTTGGTAGAGTGTGACTTAACAACAGTTTTTTAAGACTTTCTCCAGTATTTGATGTTGATACTACTTTTTATATCTGTTTATATAGTATGTAGCACATGTATGTATTTACAAGTATGAGTTTCGAAGACACTCTTCCAGACCGAATTATCGTTACATGTTTCACTTCCATTATTCCAAATACATGTCTTCTATTGGATATGCAGTTTCGATGAACTTCTGATAAAATCGTTGAAACGCTCGTCTGAAAATAAGCGGAAAAGAATCTGGGTCAGTCAAAAATACGTGTAGCAGTGTTATTCTTTCTTTGCTATAGGCAATACTCATTATCTCTAAATATAAGTAATGCAGAGCTTGTGTTTGTGAAAGTGAAGCATTTACCCGACTGCTTCTGCAACTGGGCGTGAGGAATCATCGGATATGAACACATGACACGCAAATCGATTCAGAGTAGGGTGCTTAGTAACAAAGCCGAAATAACGATGGTCATTAGGATGAAATCCACAGAAGGACACGTTTTTTAAAGCATAAAAGTAGTCGTGACATGGTGTTTGGTTCCCCTGTACAGATTAACACAACACACACACATTACAGAAACTATTATGATATAAAGTCAAAAGTAAATATGGAAAATGCAATATTCATCTCGACTGCATGCATTCCTACAATTATCTCAAATGAAGACAATTTGTAACCAAGAGGAGATCCTTTAACATGGAAATTGGTGTACTTGTCTATGTATGATAAAAAAGTGGGGAGAGATAAGTAATAAATACTTAGGACTTACACTTATACGTCCTTTATCTAACATTCTAATTCCCTGGTCGGAAATCTCCAAAATACAGGGTCGTGTGTGTGTTGCAACGTAGCCTTCATGATCAGATATTTTCTTGACAGCTTGGCACAAAACCTCATTCCCTTTGTGATACAGAGTTTCAATGGATCCAATGTAATTGATCAGGTATCTCTCTTTTTTCACTTTGTTTGCGGTTGGGTCGAAATCATTGTATTCCACATCTACCACATAGGCAGCAGGGAATATGCCCTGCATTCCACTTCTCAGATTCACTCCTAGTAAAGTACACACAAATAAGCCATAAACTAATTACTGAATGTTCTGGTCTTCATGATTGCATTACGCAGCTAATTGTAATTCTGAACACAACTTTCATCAACCAAAAGTTTTTCAGGGCAGTAATCTGATCTTTTGTATTACCTTCACACCATAAGTCATCTGCTTCTTTTTGCATGTAGATAGGATCCCCGATATCAACTTCTATTTCATCGTGATGTCGTGGAATGAATTTGTGCAGTCCGCGATGAGTTGCTTCTAAAATTTCCAAATGAGTAAATGGAATTCCAGATAAAGAAGGAGAGGAAGGCGAAAATGATTCTGCAAAAATATAAATACATAAGATATTATCCAGTTGGATTTAAGGATTTAGTTTGGTAATAAAATGTAGCAAACAGAGTTGTTAACATTAATACTGCACTTTGCATGGTATAATATATACAAATCAGTACAACATTATATACTTGGCACATTATCACCGATAAGATCATTTTTGTCATGTAGAAACGATTATTTTTATGAGCAGTGTAGATAAAACAGATACATCGTGGTTGTATAATATGCATACGAGTAACGCACTATTAATTATTCTATGAGATATCCATGTCAGAGGATGTTGTAGTTGGAGGAAGAAGATTGCATGTCTCTTTACCATTTATTGATGGAATTTGCGGTGAGTAAGGCTTACTTCCGTCGTCAGAGTGAATTGTCGAGTGACCCGAATCTAAACTTGTATATCTCTCCGATTCCGGCGAACTTTCATCTTCTAAATATACAACGTTACAAGTACATTATCTTTAGTTGTTAATATAACATTATGCTAAATATAAATTTATTTTTCATGGGGGATTATATTATGACACGCCAAATGGCATTTCGCCTTACGACAATAGTTATGGCAATAGTTAGTTGTTATTATTATTACCTTTAGCACCATGACTGAATTTTAGAATAAATATGGGTCGGTGACCACAGGAAGAGTTATCATTTCCGGGTAAATTGCTTTGAATCAAACCCAAATTACTACTAGCACTATTTGAGTTGTAAAAACTGTAGCGATCCGCATCAGAAATTTCTTGGGCGAGTGAAACTTGTCGCGTCTCTTCGTTCCCTTTAATTATTGTGGCAATAATAAAAAATAGGCAAAGATGAAAAAGGTTTTTATTGCTGCAAAATCGGGTTTTAAAGTAAAAGATGTCAAACTTTTTACTTACATCGTCTAGGAGGATTTTTAGGTATTTCCGGTAGCTTTCTTCGCTTTCTCTTTACAAGAGGGCTATCTCGCTCGTCCCTTTCGGACAAAACCATTTGTAGATCGCCAGAAAATGGTTCTCGGATTGAGTCCCCGTTCCCACCGTCTTCTGAATCTCCTCTGCTAATCGTACTTGATTGCAGCGGCTGAGAGTACTGAAGATTGGTGGACAATAACTCTCCGGGATTATTATTGTGGATATTGTAGTTCGTGACATGATTTGGAGAATCATCTTCCAAATCCACGTCGTGCACCAATCTGCCCATACAAATACAAAGATGTAACCAAAACTCATTAACTGTTTTATTAAAATACACTTGACATACGGGAATTTTTAATCAAAAATCTAAGTGGCACAGATTAAATTTTTATCACAACAATTCAAAAAATGAATATCTGTTCAAGCATCTCTGCATACTATCATTTTTAAGAACGCATGTTAAATCTGAAATAAAATGAAATAAACATGAATTTTGAAAGGTGAACAGACGGTGAAAGTTAAGTGGTGAAAATTCAAGGATGATGTACATCCAACCAAACCACCCACTCACTTTCTATTGCGAAAGCAACCAATTGATGCCTATCTGAAATACACTCCTAATGCTAATAAATGTTCAAGTTTGCGATTGGATTTCCATGGATTTCCTTGCTTTAAAAACTGAATTGAAATTAAAAGAAAATACTTACGTGTAACAATGTGGTGGAGCCTTAATATATTGTGGAAGTTTGTCAAAATATTTTCGAAATTCTTCAAATTCACTATCTGCCATTTTTACGGGAAACTTTGCGCAAAGTTGTGCACTCGTCATGTGCTCCAAGTTCATACTTATACTTGAGTCTTTATTGATTTTAGCCTCCTGCCCTAGCCTTGTACATATTTCCATTTGATGTAGTCTCCAGTCACGTCAAGCACCCAACCAGGCACAGGCCACGCAAACACACAACTCGAACCCGTCTAAAAACCTTACTCCTACTCCAGTTGATATGATAATACCCGAACTCAAACCCAATACCACAAAAAGCTAAAGCCCAGCCAGGCTGAGCTGAGGTTCTTTATGCAGAGAGAGTCAAGCCAAGTACAAGTCGCCGTTTAAAGGTAAGAAAGAGAAAGCATCCGAATCCGACTCTCTTTCTTCCTTCCACGTCCATGACTGTACTGGTACTTGTACTATTGCATTACTTATAATATTACTCATTCAATTCAGCCCGTTCCACAGTTCCTCCAGTAATAGTGCAGTTCTCCGACTCCCAGTCTTCGTCTACCACGGCCGCTACCACCACCACCACCACCAACAGACCCAAAGACCTCACGGCAACTCTACCAACAGAGTTTTCCTGCGTTCCTTGCATTGCAACTTTGCAACTCCTCTACTACTACTACCGCAGCCCGCATGCTAAATTCTATTATTGCTATGTCACTATATTATATCAACTCCCTGGTATTTATTATTTTGGCAGAGCAGAGAAGTGTAAATGCAATGTAATCGCATACAAAGTTTCCATCCGAAATGCACCTAGGAGTTTCGTATTTGTAGCTACCAGCATTCTGTGGTTCTCATTCTTTGATTTGATGTCCCAATGCAATATACTACAAAATTAATGCCTTGTAACTACAAAATGCAGTGTTTCACGAACTAATTCGGAGGAATGGTAAATATTATTGTCCAAATTCCTACTATCCTTTACGATTCTACCATATAGTAGTAGGCACATACACACTTTAAGTCTTAGAGGATATAACCAGGATATTCCAACTGGAAAAGAGTACCGAGAGAGAGAGAGAGTAGAGGCATTTACATGTATACCTATAGATATGTCTTATTCCTTATATAGTAGGCATACTTATATTTCATTATTTTCTAGTGCAGTGGTAGTAACAGAGAAAGTAATTACAAGGTCTATTGAACAATCAGATTTGCATATTCTATGTATGAGATGTTATGAAATTCACTTAAGATTTTGTAAGGATCATTATAAATAGATTGCCCTTTCGTTATGCAGTTTTTCGAAAACAACGAACGGTAAGCGAGAGAAAATTCATGTGGAAACACCTGCCAAGGAACTACTAAAATCACTTCTTCTTTCCTTTATTGCAATGTAATACAAGGGAAAGTAAAGCCTTTCTCATGTAATGAGAATGTAAACTGCCTAAATCAATAAGCCTAACCTTTTACTGATAAAGCCTTTGACTTACTTTCCTCTTGTAAAAAGCCAAAGAGCGCAACTCTATACTTTTTGCTTAATGGCAAAAAACCACGAAGCAATTCATTACAGTATTACATTAGTATAAATGTCAGTTGTCCTTTATAGTCCTGTCTTATCCGAGAAATCTCAAAGTCAGTAAACAAACCTACATTACATAAGAAGTATTAAGAATGTATGTATTTTCTTATTTAATGAGAGACTTTTTTTAAATAGGAAAGAAAATGGAAAAATTCATTTATCTAAATGACATGATTTCAGCGATTTAAAAATATGGTTGTAAGTGAATGCTCATTCATAATTTACTTTTACTGTACTCACAGAAACAACAATATTGAATCATCAATTAGCTATAAATATTATTTACAGACGACAGATTATTGTACATCATATACCTATAGTATTCACATACTACATATTATCACATTGTTATTTCCATAGGTACACACTATAAATTTATTGTAATATTATGCTAAAATTATGAATGTATAATTAAAATTGCGTATCGATAAGTGTAAAGCATAATTTACATAACATGAACCTATCATTATGCAAGAATCTGTATCAAATCAGTACCATTGTATTACATTTCATATGGATAAATAATACATAATAGGCATGTGTGTGTTCAGTACGATCAATTCATACTCCGAGTATTTTCTGAGACCGGGCTCCTTTCCCTATGCACATACGTACGTAGAAACTTGTTACATGATTAGTCTTATAATTACAACTTAAACCATTATTGTAGGGCACAGCATACAACATACATACAAATACAATACAGAAAGCTATAAATCCCCGACTCTAACCCAATCTTACATTTACTTTCCGAATTGCTTGAATTCATTGATTACCCATTAATGATGTTACAATTGCTACACACCCTTGAATTTGAACTTTCAGAACGATGTCAGTAGCCTACCTTACACCAAATTCTTATTCTACCAAAAACGAGATCTTTCCATAAAAAACGGAACACATACAACTTCAGCACACACAAATAAATAATGCTCCAGTTTTGTCCTTTGTCCAGTAACAACCATTGTAACTTAATTAACTTATAATTCATAATTCTCTTATATAATTCATTTTTCAATTGAAAACTAAGCACAATTCAAAAATAAAATTACTGCCTGTATAATATGTTTTGTGTGCCATAATAGTTACTCTAATTACATTCAAAAAATTATGCTATTGTTTCTATTACATTAATTCATTCTTGTGTACAATTATAAAATTAAAGTCATAACATAAAGGTGAATGAGTATAGCTACAATTCATAGGAAAAATAATTTGCTTAAAATCATAACTACTGTGGTATAATGTTGTGTATAGTATATTATATCAAACGGAACCAAATTATAATATTAATATTTTGAAAAACTCAATAATAAAAAATGATTACAACTTGTCGATCAACTATTATACAGCAGAAAGATACAATTGGTCAAATTAATTTACATTGTCCATCATTTAAACCATATATTCTGGCAATAAAATAACAAATAATTCAAGCGAACAAATACTGATGGTTGAAGTGCTATTTGCCTATTAATGGAAACAATTGCAACAAATATTTTATACTACATGACCCAAATATATTTTAACAGATATTTCTGGTTGGCTGATTAAACAGATTTTGAATTTCACTCACGATCAGTAGCATTAATTCCTGACAAATAATTTGTTAAGACAACCTTCTTGTATGCCACTTGTGATCTATACGTTGAATAAACGAACGTTATCTAGAGTACTAGCTTTAAATGCACTGTGTAACACAGATGTATTGAGTCGTATTTTGCTACAATTTGCGCTTCGCTTCCTCATCAGGAATCAGTTATATCGATATCCCCGTCTTGGTCTTTATCACCGTCATAAAATTCGTTGTTAGGTTCTATTCTTTTGTCTTCTTCAGATTGGTGCAACCTATCATCAGGATTAAATTCCTCGATGTTTTCCAAACTAAGAGCGTCAGGAGGAACGTCTTGCATTTGAACACTGCAATACAAATCACATTTGAATATTTGTTTTTAACTACAACACATTTAAAAAGAATTAGAAATTACCTTGGAGCGTGTTGTAACATTTTTAAATTTTCACAGACGTGCTTAACAATCAGCTCTAGGTATTGTTTTGTGTTGGCATTTTCTTGTCTTGTCACCACCTCGGGGTGCAATGTAAAATCCGGAGCAAAATACTCAAAATACTCTAAATCATAAAAAATATATAATCAATAACCAGCATAGTAATGTGACAATGCAAATGCTAAGGTGGAAATCCATATACTAACCCTAATTAACATATTTTGGTTCAATCACATCAAAATAATATAATTGGGTTCAGTACCTGTATATGGAAGCTCATTATTTATTCCTTCGTCCACAAGTAGTGATGTTTCGTAAGTCCAGCATCTAGCAACATTTCGTACAGTGTAGCCTCCTCCACCCAATACCAACAGAGGCACATTCAATTCTTTGACAAACTTAACACATTCTCTGCATAACACAAATAAAATGAGTTAAAAATATTCTTACTCTTGCATCATATACTACAATAATATTGCTTTTATATTAAACTGGTTTTTACCCGTGTCCTTTTGTGCTTAAACTAAAACAACCCAATCGATCATTTGCTAAGGAATCTGCTCCACACTGCAACACAATGGCGGTGGGTTGATAGAATTCCATTACACTCTATAAAGATAATTTTACATTACTACAACCGATAGTAATTATGTGTAGTATATCGCCAACGAGTATACATTAATGAGAGTTAATATTATTAATAATTGAGACTCAATAGTGATTTACCTGAATTACAGGCTTAAAAATTTGAACATAGCTTTGATCGTCAATGCCTTCCTTCAGTGGAACATTAAGAGAGTAATAACGTCCACTTTCAGCTCCAATTTCATACATATCTCCTATTTTTTATGAATAAAGTCATTGTATCGGTTATAAATAAATAATACAAGCATTATTGTACAGAATTATAAACAGCAGTAATTATTTTCCCCGAACCTGTTCCAGGGAAAAAATAATTCCCATATTTGTGAAATGATACTGTCATCACACGATCAGTTAGATAGAAAGCTTCTTGTACTCCATCACCATGATGGATATCGATGTCAATATATAGTACACGGGCGTGATATCTAAATCAATAGTTCAAATTTTACACTGTGCATAAATATTTAACAAACATTAATATACAACTAATCCGATGTGCATTACTTTAGCATTTCTAGGATCCCAATGACAATATCGTTAACATAACAAAATCCAGATGCTTCCGTCTTCTTGGCGTGATGAAGGCCTCCCGACCAGTTCACAGCAATGTCACAACATTCATTATTTAACTTTACTGCGCCTTCCAAAGAAGCTCCAGTGTACATCGAACAAAAGTCAAACAGTCCATCAAATACGGGGCTGTAGGAGAGCAATACAATAATAAAAACCTTTAGATTTGGCATACTTGAACACTAATCACAGTAAACTACAAAGCATCCCCACCACCGTTTTATATTTCCCTAAGGGAACTAAAAGTTCATTTAAAACTATAATGTCATTACCAATCATCTCCAACGTTGAATAAACTTAAACACTTCGTAAAATTTTGAATATTCTGAGGAGTGACACGTTGAAGAAATTCAATATACTCTTCAGAGTGGAATCGACACATATCGTGGGCACTGGCTCTGTAAGGTCTGTATAACTGCATCTTTTTATAAAGTCCGTAATTTAAAACCAAACTGTGTGTAACGGCCAATCGATGTGGTTTCATTGGGTGTCCGGGACCTTTACATGACGATTAATTATAGTGTAATTACAACCAAAAATCAATAGTAAAATAAAAAATGCTGTAAATTTTGTGAACAGTTGTTTTTGACTTTTTGTGACTAGGTGAAAATTTGATACCCGTACCATACTTACCATAATGAAAATTTCCAACATCAGAATCGTAAAAGTACGCAACAACTTTGTTTTGACTGGCGGATCCCATTATAAGACCTAAAACAAATACCGAAAGTTAAGCAAAACGCAACGATAATCATTCTAACATCTAACGAAAGAAAACTCATCTAAATGACGTTACCGTCACTTAATTAAGTCTAATTCACATTTTGTAGCAAATTTAAACTGAAATACATCTTTTAAAGCTGGTGTTTCTTAGTAGCATAAAATTCAAAATTCAAATGTCATTAGTAGGTAATAGTGAAAGATAAAACAAGCTTTACTTACTTGTCACCACGTCAAGGAATTAAATCAGTGCACTATAATTCAGTGACCACGATGTACACTGATGATTGAGTGTGAGCAGTTGGGCGTTGCTAATAAATTGTCAGTGTAGAAAATTTGAAATACTACAGTCACAATAAACTCCATCAACGTCAATAAACAACTAAAATAATTAGCTTTTCTAGCTGTACCCACGAACTCCGCTTCCACAATGCACTGTTTGTACATAAGCGGGTCCGTCAAACGATGGAGCAAATTATAGTCTCCGGGTATGCAGTCTGAACCTTCCGGGTGCACAGGTTGCATCTGCTTCATGCTTTCTGTATCGGCAGCATTTTAATGTACCTGTACTATAAGAATACTGTAATAAACGATGAGGAAGAGGAAGAAGAACCATAATTTCTTCAATTAATTTAGTCTGATGATAATAAATTGTAATTATTAGGAACAAGGGCGTATCTACGTATGGGCTCACCTGGCTTGAGCCCCCTCCCCAGATTCCGGAAAAAAGGAGTTGTCAGAAGAAATTTGCGGTCGATTGCCGCAAATTTTGACGTTTTTT
>JABASD010002459.1:0-26628 GCA_019776165.1 Pogonognathellus flavescens
AAACCAATGAGTCTTTTTTGGTTCGTTTTGGTCCCAAAATATTGGTCTGCACACCTCTAGCCTTGCCTAATGAATTTCAATGTCAGCGCAACGCAAAATTTAAGAAACACGATGATAAGAACATTATGTCATTCTTAAGGTTGTAGCAACAGTACCAGTAGGTGCTACTACCAACAATGAAGTGGGATGAGTTGACACGTATATTTAATTGGATTTTTAATACTGATATTAGACTAAAAATACTGTAACCGAGTGATTTTTTATTTCTATAATCTAACGTATCTCGATTATTATGATTTATGATATGAAATGATTATATTATTATGACTCCTGAAGACCACAATTGGAAAATATAATAATAACCTATTTATAAATTAAGGGGAAAAGGTTTATAATGGAATGCACTTTCATTTACACTTTACAATAAGTCATATTATTATTGTATCCAAGGGCGTCACTAGGATTCGGCAATTGGAGATGCATCGTAGTGCCCAGAGGTAAAAGATGAAGTTTCCAACAGATCTGTTAAATTTTTAATGTAAAATAAAATAATTATGTTTATGAAAAATACAAAAAATGGATGTATGCTACATAAAACGCTAAATTTTGGATTTAATCAGACAAAACAAATGGGTAAATCATTGCAATTACATAATAGATACGCACTTTGAAGTTATACTTACACAATAGTCTAAGTATTATCAATATTAAAGTAAGTAGTTATTGGTTGTAAAAGGTTCACAGATCTGTGGGTGTTAATATTTCAACACCTGACTCGGTTATTAAAACGGTATGTTCAAATTGAGCAGTTCTAGCACTGTCCAGGGTAACTGCGGTCCATCCATCCTCCAAAATGACGATTTCCTCCAAGCCTTGGGTAATAACTGGCTCAATTGTAAAAGTGTTACCTGGTTTCATAGTTCCCGGATATGGATAATCTGTTAAATGACAATTTTAAGGAGGAGTTACTAAATATCTACTATTACTTAAATCATAATGTACAGTAGAGTGAAAAATACTGAAAATACTCTCACCGATGTGGTACACGTCAGGAGGGCCATGAACATACTGACCAATTCCATGTCCAGTGAAAGCTGGAACGACACACAACCCATTCGCCTCGGCTAAATTCTCAATTGCTTTCCCTGTGAAAAATAGAATATAAAATATAGTTAAAATACCTGAGCGCTAATTGCATTCAAATGCATATAAATAAAAAATTAGTGCCATAAAGCTCTAATATTATTTGAACAGCTTTCAAATTTAGATGTTCAATTTCAGTTACTAAATGAAAGACGTATTTTAAGTTTACAATAAGGAGCCCATGTGTAAGATCAACAATAGGAGATGATAATTCAAAATTCGTTATTTAAAAAATTGTCAATTTACCTATTTCAGCAAAAGGCACTCCGGGACCGCAAACTTCAATTCCTTTAAGCAAACACTCTTTCGCAGTTGAAACCAACTTTTGCCCTGGAGCATCCACATTACCAATCATGATTGTCTCAGAGCAATCACCATGATATCCATTGTAGAACACCTATTAATGCATTTTTATAATAGTTTAGTTTAGTAAATACAAAGAAAATATCTTCAAATATGCATTTGTTACCATTATGTCGATGTTGATAATATCACCATCCTTTAAAGGACGATTATCCGGAATGCCATGACAGGCAACATTGTTAACAGATGTACAAATTGATTTTGGAAATCCAGCGTAATTTAAGGACGAAGGGTAAGCTCCTTTGGAAATGACTAATTCATGAAAAAATTTGTCCAGGTAATCCGTAGTAACTCCTTCCTAGATCAAAACATAAAATATTAAGTAATTAAAATATTCCACTTGTTCTAATTTTAGAGATAAGCAATAATAAATTCGACTAAATACTTTAACTTGTTGAAACGAGTTATATAATACTTTTGCCGTTTAATGGATGAAAATATTGATAGAAAATTCATAATTACTTTTGCTTGTTTCAAAACAGCAGTAAGAACTTCTCTTGCCAATCTACATGACTCTCGTAACTTTGCAATTTGCTCCGCAGTTTTGATCTCGGGTTCAGCTCTACTGTAGGTCGCTCGAACAAATCCAGAAGTGAAGTAACTCGGTTTAGCAATATATTCAGGAACTTTGAGCATTTCTGATACATCCTGAGGTACAACAACTTCATATCGACCAAAATCTCTGCGAAAGTAAAAACGAATTAATGATTTTAATGATACTAAACTAACAGGCAAGTAAATAATCAAAGTAATGATTGGTGATTCATTATTTTGAAATGTAGTATAAACCATTCGAAATAATTCAACAATACTTCTGTATACCATGTGTAAAATCCATTCAAACCATAAATTCAAAACTTCCAAATGAAATAATTAGTTAGCACAGCTATAATTATTGCTGATAGTGATAAATGATAAAGATAAGAAAGTAATTTACCTGGCTAATGGATTAACCGAAGGAACGGCCAAATTACCCCCACCGGGATGCATTGCAGGTTTTTTGTCTTCATCATTGCTATCTTTGTCTTTCCACAGAAACGGTGATGCAGAAAATTCTCTTTTTGAACTTGTACTAAAGGTATTACAACCTGCCACGATAATTTTGCGATTTTCCGAAATTACAAATTTGAATAAACTCCTCGCCATTTTATACCTCGTTTAATAATTACTCATGAAAACACAATTACAAAAAAACCAAATATAACACCACCACATTTAGAAATATAACTGAGGTTTCGTAAATATGAAATACAAAACACCGGATTTTCAATTTGCAGATTTTGTGCAGTTGTATTGTGTGTGTGTGTAGTTTCAGTCTGCTGCAGTGTTGAAAATGTTTGTGTGCAGCGGTGTTGAGATTCGGAATGAAAATGAGTTTAAAGTTAACTTTTCCTTGCCGCGTTGTTGAGATTGGGTTGTCACTTGTACTGTCTCACTGCGGACTGCGGACTATCAGATATGAGACATAATAATGTCGGTTTGTAAAGTAAGAATTGTACGAAGGCAACATGCAGTACGTACTGGCACTGGTTGGTGTGAATGTGTTTTTGTAAATATGCAAAATCATAAAACATTGGTACATTAAGATTAAGAACAATTATATTTATTTCATCGAGAATTTTTTAAGTTTAATAAAATTAAACAAGTCAATTAAATAATTAATTAATTTATTATTCATTTATATATAGATATATGTATATAATTATTGTGACACCTATATGGAATAGTCTAGAGCTGAATTGTGTTGTCAATCAATTAAAGTCATTAAATTCAAAGGTCAGTTATAACTGTCAATATTACACAATTCTAATTAATACAAATATTTTCCATTTGCTGTATACAATATAAATTGAAATTGTCACCAGTCAAATGTTTTAGTCAACTAAACATCCGTCATTAAATATTGACGATCAATAACAATAATAATAGTACGACATTAATTAATTATATTGCCGATTCAATTTTTATATATGATTGAAGCTTTAAACTTCAATGGATCGTATGTCAATTAATTCATGTAGTTAGTTAGTCCGTACAATTAACCTATTTGTATCTTATCCATACTAAAAATTATATCTAAAATTACAACAATAACCAATTGCGTAATCTGTAAACACGTTATCCTTTCTTAGATTTCAGCTGTGTCAATAATCATTTACAAACCACGCAATTGTTTTAAACATTTTCAAAAAGTAACTCTATCCAGTTTACAAAACAAAATAGTATGAACTTTCAATTGTTCACTCAGTTATCAGCATTTAATTTCATGTACATACTCTTACCTTCTGTACATTGAATTGCTGTAAACCATTCGTCAGTCACTGATTTGAGAAATCTTCCTACCCTCCACCTTGTATCGATTTATAGGGCGATACGGAGATTTTCTTGTGTCATTGTTACGAAAAACTCGAGTCACATAATTATATCTGGATAGAAAAAATTCTGAACAAAGTCGAATCTGCTCTTCGGTAACATTTTCTTCCAGCCAACGCTGATGCCAGAGGGAAAACGCCGCGTCAAGACGTTTTGAAACTTTTTTATGGGACTATTAATAAAAGAATTACGAGAATTAAATTACTACAAAAATAATAAAAATTCAATTACATCGTGCATAATATTAAATCATTGGTTTCAAAGAGATTATATTCGGACATCTGATAGCGAAGGTAATGATATAATTATAAAGGATTCATAAGAAACACATCATAAACCCACCTCACGAGCTCTTTTTAAGGATCCTTTAAGGTAAATGAAATTTTCACTGTTTACAACAAATACCATTTTTAATGAATTGGGATTGAAATGACATTGAAGTGAATCATCCAGCATTATATCGTTGGCTGCTCCGCGCCTTTGGGACTTCGACAATAAGATTCTCTCCATTTCTTCCACATCCATGCCTGGCTTCATTCTAGTTAGAAAAATTAACAATCTTATTAGGTACCAAGGTACCATTTAGTTTGATAGTATTCCCTGAATCTATCATCTATATTCCTCTACTAATCACAAAACAACAGAAAAAGAATGCGCTGAAAAGAATAAAATGATTTACTCAGAAGTATCAGAATCTTCACAGCTCGATGGATTTTGTTTGGATGAACCAGGTTTATCCCTTTGAAGCGATCTGTCAATTTCGATTGTATCTAATATGTTGCGTCTTCGATCCATTTTGTTTTCGACGGTATTATTATCATCTAGTCGACTTTCATCATTACAACTAGAAGGGTCATCGATTCTTCGACGCACGATTTTGTTTCTTGTCTCATTCAAATATGTATGCTGTCGCGTTTTCTTCCAATTTCGTACATTTCGTGGCAAAAATATGGGCTTTTGACACAACTCACGCCGTAAATCGTCAGATACTACTTCTCCCGGATTGACAAATCTTTCAAAGTAAGATGAGAACTGTGCCCGTTGATCGAGTGCGTCGTCCCGACTTGAAGAAGGGGGATCAACCTCCATTAATTCCATTGCCATTCTACACTGCTTTTGGTACTGAAAAAGCACGGACAAAAATAAAAATCTAGTCTTCACAAAAATGTTCAACTCTACAAATTATTATAAGGCAATAATATTATACTATACTTACAATGACGACTTTAATGCAGTTGTCATCTACGAAAGTTTTCTCTGCCTTCTTTTGGTATGACAACTCAGCACCAACTCTTTGTGGAGCGGTTGTGCAATACCCTCCTGTCCCCCCTCGTTTTGATGCTTGCTGATACAAATCGTGACACAGTTGGCACATCTCATCCGAAACTAACGTTTGCAGCTAATAAAATAATATTTAAGACATTTAGTGAAAAACCAAAGAATATGCAGTATTATCTCATAATACTGCAATACAGAATGATACATATCAAGGCAACCTTGAAGCAAACTGGAAGTCACTCACAAACCAGGCTTGTGACTTATTAGTGGTGAAGCCACTATTTAACAAAGAAAAAGTTATCCTAGCAAGCTTTTGCTTCAAGTGTGCATATTGTGTGCATCATCTCTTGTGCAGTATTATCTTTGATGAAAAACCAGTGAACAAAATAAAAACTTGCATTTACAACTCAGACTGATTAAACATAGAGGTTGTTAACTTACTTGACGCACAGCATTAGCTACCACCTTGTCCATTGTGTAAGCCACATACGCATGAATACCAAACATTTCTCTTAGAGTATCTTCGTACGTATTCGCATCTGTGTTTCCATCCAGCAGACTTCTAACCATTTCCAGGAACGTAGCATAATACTCCTGAACCTCAATCTCACCTAATATTGTCAAATCAGTACTTCAAATTAACAAAGATTTATATAGTTTTAGAAATTGTAACGCCATACGTTTCGGTTTTAATCTCAGATTGACAGCTGGAGAATTTTTTTCATCGCTACCTTCCTTCGCCTCCTCGTTCATGATGTTGACAGCGGTTTCTAACATTCGAGTCAATCTCTCACACAGGATTTGATGCAGACGAAGAAAAACATACCAGCAGTTGTTTACATAAAACAATGTGTATTGTTCATCCTGTTAAAAATTCAGGATAAAATAAATTATTATAACACTTAATTTTGAAGAAAGTAAAATTACGACATTGTGATTTTCAGAAAGTAAAATTACGACATTATGATTTTCAATAAGTAAAATTTTGTCAATTGGATTTGCAGAAAGTAGAATTACGGCATCGAGATTTGCAAAAAGTAAAGATACAACATTGTGATTTGCAGAAATTGCAATTACAGCTTTGAAATGGACAGAAAGTAAAATCGCAACATTGAGATTTACAGAAAATAAAATTTTGTCATTGTGATTTGTAGAAAGTAATATTATGACATTATGATTCAATCCTCCTTTATCAAACGAAAAAAAACATCAAAAATAGTTGAAGGGTATATACCAGGTCGTGATTTTCGATTTGCAACATTTTGGATGTAAGATGTCTTTCCAATTCAGATTCATCACAGTCTCGCCGGTTTCTCAGTGAGGAAGAAACGTCTTTAGCAACCCGGTGGCTAACATCCTCAATGTTACGCTGCACAAACAAATCGATACATTTATATAAATTATGGTCACAAATAATTCATAAAACAGAATAACAGAATAAAATAAAAGGCTACTCACATCTGTTTCCATCAGTTCAGAACGGAACCTGCTACTTTCACTCAACTGCTTTAATTCACGTTTCGCCAATGTTCTCCTTGACTCTTGAGACTCTCCAGGAGTTCTATGGGTATATCCAAAACTTGTTGACGCATCAGCAGCATTAGAGGCATTAGAGTCAAAACGAAGTTCATCGAAATCCTTCCTAGAGCCACTTGTGCCTTGTTTTGATCCATTACTCCTCTTTGCTGCGCCATTGCGTTTATTGCCATTTCTACTTCCATTCTGCATGTACTCACAAGGAGATTTTCTGGAATCAATTTCATCTTGGGAATCTGCATCACAAATCACAACTTATTTTCCCAATACTTTAACAAATTCATTAATATAAACCAGAATAATAAATTTTAATGTTTTACATTCGTCGTTTTCGTCATCTGAAAGGTCAATCCTTGGATGATGAAACAAGTCCGAAACAAAATGTTTCAACAACTGTTTAATCTTTCGCTTATCGTCTTTCCCAATAGTACTTTGACGTCTAACGTGATGCAAAAGTAAGTTACATGCATCATCTAATATTTCCCGATTTCGATACAATAAGGAAATGTGAGGTCCACCTGTAGAATTTTCGGGATCCATTTCATTCGATTGCTGCTCATGACGCTAAAATAAAAAAATTGAGTATACGATAATATTGCTGCACTTTAAATTATCGAATTATGATTTAAAAAAATTATTATTATATTATTATTATAATTTCAAGCAAATTATGCCTGCGTTATGTTTAACAAGCAATATGCATTATAATATAAGTTATTTTTAACAACCTCGTCAAAAAGTGTCTCAATTTCATTAATGAGGGATTTTGATCTCAATGCTCGGATATCAGATTGCTTGAATGTGATCCCCTGGTGATCTAAAGACTTCAGATAGAAGCGTTCAACTTGTTCACGCCAAATTTTATTGAATCCTTTTTGAGCCTCACGCCATTCTTCCTCCTTAGCTTTAAGGCGTCGAAGTACTAGGGGAACGGCGACTACAGGATGCTTTTTAAGACCCTCAATAATCTCTGCAGACTTCTCCCCGTACAATCTTCTTACTGCACGTTGATGAATGGTTGGTGATGTACCACCCATGCATTGATCCAAATGAAAATCCTGCAGTTCTTCTGGCGACATTCTTGACATCTTCTTCGCAACTGCTTCTAGGACACGAATTGTGGAAGCATTTGTCTCGATGACCACATCCAACTGAAACACCATACAGTATAAAAGAGACAGTTTAATAGTAGTTTTAAAACGAGTTTAAGTAAAATGGCAGTCCAAATGCAGCGTACCTCAAAACGTTCATCTTCACATCGATAGATGTACTCTTCAAATTGAGTTTTCCTTGATGTAATGAATGTTGAGTCCTCCGACCACGTTGGAAATGATACCCAAACATCGTTCAGCACCTCTTTGTTTAATGATGTTCTACCCGAACATTTCGGTGGTATATGATTTTTGGGAAGAGCACAATAGCTTGCACCCAACCGTTTACAGGTTGAAAAATCTACAAATGAATTAAACCCTTTTCAAAACTACCGAAAAATATCGGATTCAATATAGAACTGGATTGTCACAAAAAAGTAGTACCGATTTCCATTGATTGCTCCTCGGTAAGTTTCTCTGAGCGAGCTGCTCCTTGAGGGATTGATTCAAACTGAGGAACGGTTGCGGTTTCATTATGACCCAAGAAATCTTTAAACCACGCATACAACTCTGGCAGTTTTGACAAAAATGGGGCTACCAATTGTATCAACTCTGTGCGTGAAACAACTTCTTCATTATACAACGATAAACATCTCAAAAAATTATCGTAAATATCCTGCCCTTTCAGCGACTGACGCACCTAAAAAATAAAGTATTTTAGTTATCACTCATCGTCAGTTTATGCAATTTTCTTAAAAAATCATTCTTTATTATTACTTTGTCAAAGAATGCAAATTCATTGAGGGTTCCGTATTTTCCGGCTTCGGATAGAGAAATATCCTTGAAAGAGGATGACAACTTCATCTTTTTACTGCTTGTTGGAACAGGCTGCAAAGTAGGTCTCTTTGGTGCGGAGACAGGTGGTGGTGGTCCCACTGGCTTCGGTGGTGTGGGAGCCGGTGTTGTTGTGACAACTGGGAATTCTCTGGTCATCTTAGCACTCTTCTTCGCCTGATCTATGGCCGTCTTTATACCCTATTTCAAATATGCAACACAATTTAATTTACACTGTTCATTCCAATTTATGTTTAAAAGACACAACCAATTGCACATGGAAATAAATACAAGAGGAAAAGGATTCATGCATCCGTACAGTATTACAGATAAAAGCTACAATATAAATGTACGGTGGAAAGTATATGCAACTTGTGCCGGCTTCAGATTTACTCCTGCTATTTCATATTTGTACGTTCGCTTGACATTTATCTTGCAGCTATGTACAATTCTACTACTACAATTAAATCTTGGCTTGTATTTTACAGCCCTAACTTTAAAATGATTTCCCCTACAAAAAATATGGATTTTACATAATTAATAGGATTCTTTCTAATTGTCTGGATACAGCTTAATTTATTTGATTTTCCCTAACAAAATTAAGTAAACGTTTACCGAGTGCTACCTAATTTTTATTATTCTTT
The DNA here is from genome assembly GCA_019776165.1 of Pogonognathellus flavescens. Lineage (NCBI taxonomy): Eukaryota > Metazoa > Arthropoda > Collembola > Entomobryomorpha > Tomoceridae > Pogonognathellus > Pogonognathellus flavescens. The sequence continues at coordinate 9,263 of JABASD010002459.1, forward strand.
CTAACAAACAATTGCAAATACCTAATTGTAAAAACTAGCCTAACAATTAATGGATAAAGTCTAAGAAAATATTTGAATGCCCTAACAATTTCAATACAAATACCTATTTTAATCAGATAAAAAAGTCGTTATCTACTTAAAAAACTGAGTAAACAACCAAGTAAACGTTAAATGGAATTTATCAGACATGTTTTACAGAACGTCATTTTCAAACTATCTCTAATTCAAATGTCTGACCAAACAGAATCGATATTACAATTGCATGGTACTCATACACTATTTGTCAAAGCCAACTTTAAAAATTCTATAATGTGAAATACTTTGCAATGTTTTAAGAAAAATTAACTTAGCTCACTTCATATTATATCTTTTGAGATGGAAATGTAAACATTTGATCTTTGGCAAGCCGATCTAATGTATCTCTTAATACTGCCTCCGTTCATAAGAATAGGAGACAGAAACTTAAAGGAGAAACGAAATTGGCACATTTTTTTTAATATTCAACATTAAGGAATAATAACTAGCAGTATTATATTTACTAAAAATTATGTTTAGGTTTTGTTTATACATATACTATACTGCTTATTAAAATGAGCCATAATATTCTTTTTGGCAATGACAATATTTCTTTATTCCAAAAGCTCTCTCTCTCTATAAGCACTCTATAAATGTTAAGCAATTTCTCTATAAGCACTCTATAAATGTTAAGCAATTTCTCTATAAGCACTCTATAAATGTTAAGCAATTTACTTTAGGCTTAATGCAGACAATTGTTTTTGTGGTTCAAACCAATTAAAGTTGGGATCGTTTAAATAAAAATATAATTCCTTCATTTACACCGGTGTTTTGATGATTAGTAGCATCCGGCAAGAATTGCCCAAATTCTTGTAGCAAATCTTCTTGATTTTCGAACAGCTTTGCAACTTGCGAGTATACTTCATGTTCTGTCAAATGTTTAGACGATGGAGGCAGTCCCTCTTTTATATTTCGTTGTTCCTTTTGATACGTATGAAGTATCTCCAAAAACTGTTTGTATTTATCTGGCTGACCCTGGAATCGATTCTGCAATCAAATCAAATTTTGAATAAATAAATATATTATGTATGACATTGCGGCTAATTCGGAGGATGTTCAGTACTTTGTTCAGTACCGAAAGTCATAATACGTCACTTACTTTAATTTTATTCACGTAATTAATCGCATGATTAAATTCGACAGGTTGACTCTGTAAACTGGGAAACGCAGATTGAACAAACGGAGAAGAGAACGAGTGAGTAAATGTGGGCGTCGTTCCTGTCTCAAAACTGTTGGTACACGAAGCCAAATTCGACGGCTGGGGAATAGGCGATATTCTTCCATTGTTTACCACAGGATTTCCAAAAACAGGTTGAGGGGTTCTGTAAAAATTATTGGGTCAATCTCACTTCGTTCAAAGGATTAACGCGAAACTTATGAAGTTAGACATATTTAAATGCATGTAAATTGAATAGAAGGGGTGGAATAGTCTTCGGAACCAAACTCAGCATCCTCCGAGCCGACTAAGGGCCTGTGGCTTGCAGTTCGCCACGGGTGCAACATTCCGTCATTAAAAAATCTCCGAACAAGTTGAAAAGCTGCTCGAAAGCGTACCAATTTTGAACACCAAAATTATTAGCAGATCAAAGGGATTGATTTTTTTTTGTATTTTCAAACCGAAGAATTGTCAGAAGATCACATGGATTGATACAATTTTGAATAGCAAAACTGTCATGAAATGAAAACATTCTCCTCCCTCCTATCTCTTTTCCTATCTTACTGTCATTTTACTCTCTTCTTCCTGTTTCCTTTTTCTAGTTTAGGACCGTAGGAGAATTTGTCACCGCTTCGTGTGTTTTCACAATTTCTAACCCGGCTCGTTAGCTAGGAGAACGATAAATCACAACAGAAGACTCGAATGAAAAAAAAAATAAAATGGAGAATTCGGAGGACGAAAAAGAGCTGAGCTCTCGGAGGACGAAAATTTTGCTAGCCCCAGTTGTTATTCCACCCCTGTATGAATAGTGAAATTTTAAAGAAACTTACGTGTGTGGTGTATGAGTAACCGATGTACGGATTGGCAGCCCTGGTACACTATGAATTATTGTACTGGTTGGTTGACCTGCTGGATGCCCAGGAGATCCGGGCACAATTCCAGGCTGCACGGTGGTCACAACATACCCTCCACCCTGAAGGTTCATACTTAGGGACACCTTCATTTCAACACACAAGTAAACATTAATAAAACTGACAACAATGAAATACACTATTGTAAATTGTCTTTTACATTTTAAGGCCGTGTTATTGTGATCTTGAGTCTGGCCAAGCGTATTATTCTTTGAGAACAAGTAATAGTAACCCGCTCCTATTATTTACCGAATATTTTAACCCTTCGCTTCAGCCAGGGTTCATAATTAATTATAATAATACCAGTTACTGGCTTTTATAAATTAGACGTAGTTGACCACTAGAAAGATATCAAGCCAAGCGCTATTAATTTTGGGAATAGCTTTTCATTCGATCCCATTACCAAATGAAAGTTTCTATATTATTATGGTTTGTGTAAGGTTATACTGTACATAATACATTCAGAGGGTAACTGAATCACCAATAATAAGTGGTTATACATACATCAAACATAAGTGGAGACTTTACAGATCATTTACACATTAAAGTTTGTACTGCAATAACTAAAAAGTTTAGTAGCTAAAAATAAAGCAGAAGTTTTAACTTTTCTAAAGCCGAAAGTGTCTAAAATTTTCTTAACAGATGTTTTCTTGCTCTTGGAAAAAGTTTTCTAACAAAATTCATTTCACAATTTTATTACGGTTACTTGAACCGCTACTAATCGACCAAGTTTGAAAATTGAAATGAATGAAAGCATTTCGAATTCTGTCAATTCTGCGTCATCGGCAATAATTGTTGACAAAAGTAGAAACAATAGTATTAAAGGTGGGAATGGATGGCAGTGATAAGTGGATTAGCTAGCCTGTGAAGTATTTTAATTACTCACTTCGGCCGTACAAAATGTTGAAAATGCTGAAAATTCTCACCCTAGGAATTTTTAACATCTGATGTTTATCATAGTAAATGCTTCGATATCTGGTTAAGAATACATTTAATGAATAAACAAAGGGTTATTTACTGATACTTACGGCGCATATTTAGAATAACTCGGGAACAATTACTTGTCAGCTAAAACACTTACATATGTGACCACTATATGGGCCGATTAACACAACGAAACATGACCTTAAATGAATTTAGTATGTGTAATAAAGTTAATAAAAATCGTACAATGATCATCATACCTGATCATTAGTTTGCACCTCAATTTTATATCCCGGCGGTAAGAATGTGTTGAATCCAACAATCAGCTCCGGATGTCCCCGAAACAAATGAGATACACGTGCAATAACTCCAGGAGTGTCAATACTGAGATTCAAAAATTCATAAATTAGCTAACATAGTCAGTTGTTTGATAATGCACTGTAACAACCAATTTATTTGTTACCTTTGAGATTTAAATTCCTTCATGATGTCCAAGAAATCATTATATACTTGAGGTTGATTTCCGAATTTATATTTCACTTGATCAAGATAGTTTAGAGCATCCTCAACTTTTAACCGTTGCTATAAAAATTTCCAAACATTTACATATAGTTGATTTGAAAAGTAAAATAAAATAATGTCAATCACATATAAATAAATTATCTACCTCTGACTGATTTCCAGATGAATGGCTACTCTGATCAGCGCTAGATGAAATGCAATCGGTGGATCCTTGATTACTTATGGGGTTACCCATGTGAAGTGATACATCCTCTCCGTCTGCTCCACACACAACGCTGGAGCCCATAGGTCCCGTAGCTACTACATAACTCTGAGGACCTGGCATCTGAAATTAAAAACCACAATATCTCAATTTCATGTTACCTAATAATCATTATTTTAAACATCTACAACTCTACAAAGTCACCACAACCAACAAGCAGGAAGTAATTAACGGCTTACTTTATTAGGCTGTAATGTGTTTTGCACGGAAGTGGGGGCAGGGACTGCTTGACCACCGTAGTGAACTGAGTGTCCCGAAGAAGGGACACTAGTTGGGGCCGAGGAACTGACGGCTGCTAAACCACTGAGACCTGGCGTGGCTGCTGAATGAGACGAACCATAGTGAACTGCAAAAGAAGCGGTTTAGAAAAAAATTCAATCTGTTCTCTACAAATGGTTTATTTTGTATATAATAAAAATCAAATTGGCTCGCATAGAAATAATTTTCAGAATTAGATTTGGGTCCAATCTCCAGTATGGACAAATGAGTTTACAATTGGTAGAAATGGAAATCATAATGTAAACTCTCAACAGTTAATTGCTAAAAATTCTACCGACTGTTATTTCAAGTATTGAACACATCCTGTAGTAATAGTAATATATATAATTTTCCCTTGATATTCAACTTCAACATTTCCAATTTGCTCTGCACATTGTAATGATCTTAACACGCAACCAATTGAAGCAATAATTGTTGACCAATTTAAAATTTTCACAGTTGAGATATTTTGCAAGAAAAAATACTAACCGGAACCACCACCGTAATGGACGGTTACAGGTCCATGTCCTGGTCCAGACACATTTGGTGCAGCAGAACTTACTGCCGCCAAGCCAGTTAAACCCGGGGTAGCTGCAGAAATACCGATAGCATTTGCATTCATGGACTGCGGCCCTATTCCCGAAGAGCCTTGGATTCCTGTAGTACCCCCAGCAGTCGAACTGAGAGTTAGGGTAATTGTTTGCTGATTTTGGGGATTATTACCTTGAACTTCGCGGATGACATCTGAAAATAAAATTAGTATAATATATTGTTACTACCACAGTATAAAAAAGTTGCGTGTTGCGAGTGCAGCTATTAAAATATAAATATATTAAAGCATAGTTTTTGTCAATAGGAAATTTATTACAAATAATTTAAATAAATGCAATAAAGCAACGACATCAGTTTCCAATTTTCAATCTTTTTCAATGCTCACTTTGTGCCAGGAGCAGAAATGCACCTACTAAATCATTTTGTAGCTATGATCTAAAATTAATTTAAATGTGCGCTCAAAATGTTTATTGGATATAAAATATTTCACCGAAGTGTTTACCAACCACAATTTTTTAAATGGTGTTTACAGTTAAAGCATTTAAAAACGGGATTTAAAGAGTAAAATAAATGTAATTGCATTTAATTAAAGTCATATTTTGGAAAACTGTTTAAATACAAGCTACTTAAATTTTGTAAGTAGACTGTATTTAAACACAGTTGTTCACAATATAAATTCAAAACGAATTTTAGAATTTTTAACGCCTCATTTAACGAGTTTGGGTATGTTTTGTTATATTATAAATTTTGGCTAATTGCGTTGCGAATAAGTCAACAAGGAACTTATTTGCAATGTTTGTGAGTTAAAATTGTTAATTAATTATAGCCCGAAAATCTCTTTGTACGTACAGTGAATTCGGTTGAAATAAATATTTATCAGCTGTTGATGGAAAATATTGAAACATAATAACTTTTAACACCATATATTGCTTAGACCACAAAATAAGTATTTTCAATAAATTCTAAAGCTAAAAAATTGAAACTGATAAAATACAATCCAAATAGAATACGTAAAAGTCCAATTTTTGTCTTCCTCATCAAAGCAAGATTTTGAACTGGACGGTCAACTATTTGTTGATGTCGTTACGATATTGAATTGTACATTTAACATTATAAAATAGTAGCTTAACTCATGAAATTAAGTTAATCGTAATAAAATAATTAGTTATGTAGAGTTAGCTTACAGTTGAAGTCATCATGCCCCAAATAAGTCCCCGCCCAAGCTAAGCAGTAAACAGATAAATATTTGCTTTTGGGGGCATGAATGGAATTGGCGTGAAATGTGAATAATGCTTAGACTAAAACAGCTTCAAATTTAGACAAAAATAAAATGATTTTACCCATTAGGAGTGATGCCTATGTGGCCACGATGCTCTGTGTAGATATTGCTAGTTGAATATGTGCAGGTTCTCTTTGAATATGGCTTTGCTGCAATTCTAGTTGAAAAATTCAATCGTATTAATTATAATTTAAACAATAAAATATTTAAAATTTAAAAGTACTGACCATTGATGTTTTCTAAATCGTTGAAAATCTTGAAGGATTGTTCAAATTCGATTTGTTCTCAAAGTCCACATTCAATATTCAACATTGAAAGGCAAACATCTTTTACCTCGCTAAACAGCCTCTAAAATAACGCCGAGCTGGCCAAAAGACCACACATAACAAACAGCAAGATGTATACAACAACTGTTCCAATCTATAGCTGAGTAAGCCGATTAGTCAGAAAATACACTCAGATGTTCGTAATATTTGTCGATTTAAGACTATGACGACGAAAAAAGTCTGTGTGAATGTATGTCCGATGGAGGTTTTACTCTTGCGTACTCCTTCGTTGATGAAATGCGAGGCAAGGGTTTGCTTCGATCATGGCACTCGAGCACTCCTGACACCCTGGGCCAACGCTCCAAATGGTGACTGTGGGATCGCACGGGCGCTGTAACTTCTCAATACTTTAGACATTCACGCTCTACTCAAAGCCCCCTCTTCTTCACTTTCTGTTTTGGTATTCTCGCCGGTCTTTGCTTTTCGATGGTTTCGAACATCTGACTTTTAAGCAGGCAGAGGGTTCACTCATTTCTAAAACATTCAAGAAATCGTCTTTTAGTCTGATATCAGATGCAACCACTGTATTGTATGTTCATGTTGTTGATCTCCTCTTCCAGAGAGAATAAATCTTATTACTATTACTGTCTGTTTCAAAAAAGTAGTCCCCCGAACAGTCTATTTTCCCTAACTGGTTAACTGGCAAACGGGTTAATTTAATTATTATTACATTATACTTCAAATGTTTGTTGACAGACTTGTTGTTTATTTATGACGTCATAAATAAACCAAGATTAAGCCCATTGATAGATAAGGTTATAGAATATTTTGGGACTACTTTTTTGAGATACACAGTAGTATTAGGCATTATGTATTTTAAATGATTTGGAAACATTTTTTTAATAAGATGCATCAAAACAATGAAACGAACCAGCCCCGTATCTAGGATGACTTTGGGGGGTCATACTCATAACGCTACTCGATTCCATGTAACTTTAGTGACAGACAGCGTACTACATTCGCTACGGTTTAAAATGTTAGTTGGGAGTCGCTCGTTAACTACGTGATAGTTAAAAATATGATATTAGTACCAATGGATTCATTACAAAGATTTGAATGTATGTAATAATAATTATTTGCTGTTTATCTTCATAATTCAATTAAATGTTAAAGGTTGCTTGTTTGGGCGGGGAAAATGAGAATTCGAATAGCTGACCGATTTGACTAAAGATAAATAGCAAAACACTAATTATTATTAAATACAATCGATTCTTTGATTGATAATGAATCGATTGGTACTAATATCATATTTTTAACTATCACAGTTAAAAAGTTATTCCCGACTCAAAATCTGTCCAGAATTTAAGATTGTAAAAATTGGCGCAGATAGTAAGCCAAGTAAGCTGTCACTAGTTACTACAGCTACAATGCTTCCATTCCAATAGGAATCTACAACGGTTCGCTACAATAAATAGATTATTCAAGCTACCCCAAAGCAGTATATAATACACCTTTTGAACCTTGTCGTGTACCTAATCGGATGTGAAAAGTAATTTTGGTATAATATCAATATCATAATCATACTACAATTTTCAAATGCATTCTTCTGGATTTTTTAGCTTCAAAAGAAGTCATTGTCCTGGTCCTCGTATAATTTTTGGTCTGGAGGGTCATGTTTCAGGGGCTTTTTATTTTGTTTTACTATTAAAAGAAACTCATTAAGGGACCATTTCGGTTTTTAAGCTATTGCATATTCTTTTTTAAAATCGTTTACAGTCTAATTAAATTAATTAACTGAGTTTTACAAAGGCGCATGGTTTTATATGTTCATCAGCTTGGGCGAATAAAAGCTAAAGAGACTAACATTTTTATTGTTTTTTAACTAGATAAAAAGCCCGTGCGCTTGTGCAAGTGTATATGAGTGTGCGCAGATTTTAGCCTTGGACTGGGTATAGATAGGTAAATAACGGTTGAATAGTAGTTCTTGCTTTAGGGGCAGCGCGGGAGCTAATTTTGAACAGATTTCTGCTGGATGACGTATTGCGACTTTACTCTAGTCTTCTTGTTTCTGTTCCTTACTCATGATTTGATAGGTGCATGTTTAGTTGCAGTCAACTGACAGCTCGACAGTTGACTTGACACGACGATAAATTTATTTTCGTTCATTAGTAAGTTAGAATAATGTGCATTTCCAACGATGTTCTGGTATCTGGTTCCAGTCAACGTCAGTATCATTAATTCAAGACGTCAGTAGTAAGGTAACAAAATTATTATCATGGTGAATGGTGAATGAAGAAATTATAATATAAACTAATATTTTATTTGATGAAGATATATTAAAATTATATCAACTTTTACGAACAATCATTATAACCGGTTAGAATCTAAAATTTGTAGTCACAATTTGTGAGTCACACAGTCACAAGTACCTACTTTTCACTGAAAAGTAGGTACTCAAGCGAAAAAAGGTTTTCACTTGAGGTTACCTTGAAGAATCACTAACTAAACTATAACAATGTATAACCGCTACTGCTGAATGTTGAAAATTTCATTCTTCATTCTTGCCACATACAATTTGATTGAATGTTGTACAAACAACAAACAAAAACCCAGCTGATACTTAAGATCAGATGTCATAAAAATCAGGTACAAAATAATCGTAGTTGCAAATATTGGTACTTGGTGTTGGTGTTTGGTTGGCAGTGGACTATTTCAACTTAAAAATTTGAAACATTTCCAATTTTTCAATTTCAACTTTTGGAGTTTCGTTGAAGCATGAAGAATCTAGAAAAATATTATTGGATTTAGAGTATTTAGATAAGGTAACTAAATCGGAGCAAGTAAACTCTGAGAATTACTATTCTACAATGTTATTGTTATTACTGGAACTAAATATGACATTTAACGCAGATTAAGCAGCCGTTTTCAACTCAACACGAGTTGAAACTACGCCAGCTTTATTAATTTAGCGAATACTAGTTTGAGTTAGGTTAGTTACATTAGTTCTAAATTCTAATCATCATATGCTTTACTATATGAAATTCTACAATTTAGAAGACTGGTCTGGTATGTAAATTACATGTTTTTGAGGCTCATTGCAAAAACAATATTATATTTTTGCAAAGTTCATTTTATACTTATTTTGATGTTTACTACTGTATAATAGAAGCAGAATAGCAATTAGAAATGACATGAACGAAATTATTCTAAATAAGCCGTATTATTTCCAACTTTTCTAATAATATTGAATTTTGACAATGTTTTTCAATACTGTTTACTTCTTTACTAAAAGCTGTCTGAAAAAATCCAACACTGTCTGTTAGCCAATATATGTAAAAATGCTTCCAAATGGTATTGTTGAAAATAATGATGGTAAGTAATATAAAATATTGCAACGTAATCAACAGTGTATCTAGAAAGTAATGGGGGACTCGTAATGTGAAATTAAAATGTGCATAGTAAAGATTGATATATTATGTTTCTCATTTTTTACAGGTCGGTTAGCTTGTATTAGTGCAATAGTACAAATTGTGAAAAGCCAATAAGAGGGAATACACAAGGTGGGATTATTACAGAGTCAGAGAGGGGGGCCTACAAGATGGGACTTGGATGCAGCAGTTTGGCTGATCTAGAGACAAATGAATGTCTGAATAAGTTTTGCAGCGCCGAAGCGTTGTCACCGAATGACCCGATTTGGAATAAACTTTTTTCACACTCATTACGTCCAGTATTTACAAAGTGAGATATTGACATATTCATAAATAATACCTTGTATTTTAGATGTATAGTATGCAGGTAGTAGGTGTATTTATTAAATGTTTGCCGAAATAATGTCTAGATAAATTGTTTATCGAAAATGTTCATCCATTCATTTTTTTTATTGATATACGGTTAAGCTGACTTAGTCTACAGGTTTTAATTTAAAAAAGAAAATATCAGTTCACAACATTTTAATTGAATCTAGTTTAGAAATGTTCCATTTACTGTTTGATTAAAGTTAGGAGAGGAAGGAAAATCTGACAGTTTAAAATAACTGATAAATAAACACAGATACACATTCGAGAAACTTAATCATGTATCTTTGTGTATGTAGACGTGTAAAGGGTGAAATGGAAATAGTTAAGGCTATTACTGTAATAATTCAACGGTATTTACATGGCTTTACTTAAATATAATATAATGTACATAATTTGGTTTTTAATTCTATTTCTTTAGAGATGACAGTTTTATGCTCGATGAAAGTGTGGAAAACTTAAGAAATCATTTTATGGTCAACAATTTATCGACCAAGAATTTTACTTCGCTTGTGAAAGTATTTGTGTTACGAGCTATCGAATTAAAATCCTCCGTCCAAACATGCGAGTAAGTAAACTAAGTTAAATGATAACTGTACTTATAAAATAAATGTCATTGGTTTTATATTAATCGGTTGTTAATTCTGGGGTTCGTTATAGTACTATGTTCATTTGGCAAGCCTATAATGCGTTGTTCATTATTCGCAATTTGTGCAAATATTTCGTGGAAACTGTGGGGGAAGAAAATTTCAAATATCAATTTCAAGCATTCACTTCTCGTAAGATTTTGTCGTAGTTACCTAAACTTTTATTTAGTTGTAATATTGTACTTTGTCTTTCATTAAAAGTGTTTTGCCTGTACACACAGAACCAGAAAGCGAAGATGGAGTCAACGGGGATAATACGATGGAAGAAAGTGATGTGTTGGAAATGCTGATGGATTCATTGGTTAAAATTATTACAGAACTGCCTGTAAAGAGCAACACTTACGTTTTACATTTGGAAGCTGTTAATACAATAATTATTCTTCTGTCAATACAAATGTACTGGTCAAAACCGGCTTCCAAAATTGAACCTTTTCGGTACGCTCTTACTCCTTACCCTCACTAACTACAACGTCAATTCTGTATTACTATTTGTAATTGTACCCATTTACTAAACTAATGTACTACAGAAATGGTTACAGACTTCTTAAACCTCTGATTATGTGTTTTAATTTATTATATTTATTTAGAGTCATTATGCAGGGTTCACCAGCGGTACTGGCCCCACTATTTGTGCGAACCTTACTGAGTAACTACGTAGACCAAAGAGTTCCTCCTCAATCCATCTGGCACAATGAGGAAGTGGGCAGTATCGTTATCGGAGTAGCTAGTAAGTGTGATACTCATTCAATATTTTTATGATCTACTCTGATTATTAACAGTCAAATGAGTCAATATAAACTTTGTCTTTGATAAGGTGGCATCTGGAACATATTGCGGAAAGGAGTTGGGCTTGGCAAATCAAAAGATATCATGGATGGTCTAAAGGCTCACAATTTAGCACAACACTCTTTATATTTGCTCCTAATCTTAGTCAATCATTGCACAAATGCTAACGGTGTAAACACACCTAATCCTTACCGTGAAGCAATTATCTCATTTGGAAACGAAGCTGGTAATTATGCCTTTTTTGTAAAAAACATGGAAAATTAATCTAATCTAATGTAATGCATGTAATGAGTAATGAAATATTTCAATATTTAGGTGGGGATGACATATTAACAATTGAAGCACCATTGTTCAAGCTAAACTACGCAAAACTGTACGACACGATCTGCGCACAGATCACTACTGATGACACAACCTTACTTTTGTATATGCTTATTCATCGTAACAGTGCTTTCAAGTCATATATCATGGCTCGATCTGATATTGAGCTTTTGGTAAATACTATATTGTAAAAATATTCTTTATCTAGGAGTATTAATAACAAATTGACACATTTTGAAATTTTATGTGTATTTTTAATGTTTAATAGGTTCTTCCAATTCTCAAAACGCTGTATAATGCTCCAACGAGTACTTCTCACCATATTTACATGTCCCTCATCGTAATGCTGATTTTGAGCGAAGATGAGTTGTTTAATCAACAAGTGCATGATATCGTGAGTATTATAAATCATGCTTGTTTTTGTTTGTGGTTTGCAAAAATTGTAAAATACATTTCTATTAAATGTTTTACAGAGCCTCAAAAACATAACTTGGTATACAGAAAGAAGTGTCAGTGAAATTAGCTTAGGTGGCCTTATTGTCCTGGTGGTTATACGCACTATACAATACAATATACTGAAAATGAGGGTAAAAAACGCTTTAAAAACTTTTCCTCATATATGCAAACTATTGGTCAGACTTCAAAGTTTTTAAATAATCATTGTCACTTTTCCAGGATAAGTATTTACATACTAACTGTTTGGCAGCTTTGGCGAATATGTCATCAAAGTTCCGTTCATTACATCCTTATGTAGCCCAACGACTCCTTAGTCTGTTCGAGACATTGGCGAAACGGCACGCAAAGTTACTGGAAAGATTAGCTGAGACTGGAAATGCTGTCGATTCGGAACAAAGCAGCGAAACAGTAAGTAATTTTATTTTTAGTATCTGCTCCAATAAAACCGTGAATTACATTATTGTCTCTTTTTTATTCTTCAGGTACAGGACATTAATGTTTTGGAGGAAGTTATACGGATGGTCCTAGAGATCTTAAATTCTGTTCTTACGCATCAGTTACCACAAAACCGACATTTGGTGTATACTCTTTTGTACAAACGAAAAATCTTTGATGTGTTTCGGGATTATAGTGCAACTCAGGATTTGGTGTATAATATGGACATTGTAAGTTTTCAGCGAGCGGGACTTCATGTTTTATTTACAACTTGTTGGACGATAATTAAGATTTGTGGACAAATACTATTATTATTTTCTGTGCAGGTAATTACTTATTTTTCGAAGCGTTTGGGTTCTGAACACAAGGATTTAAGCGTTTCTGAAGTCATGGACAGAGTAGAAGATGGTGTTTTACATTGGTCTCCTGATATTATGAGAGTACGATTTTATTTCTATCATTACTTTTATAGTTATTCATAATTTTTTACTGCTTTTTTGCGATTTTGATAATGTATTTATGACTATTATAATGTATATTTTGTAGAAATTTCCTGACTTGAAGTTTCGCTACGTGGAGGAAGAAGAGCCAGAGGACTTTTTTATTCCTTACATTTGGTCACTTGTTTATAAAAATTCGGGGCTTTACTGGTCACCTATCAATTTAAGTCTGTTCAGTGCAGATACGGATTATCTTGTTTAATTTATCGAAAGTATTGCGAATTTGGATGTACTAATTTACAGATACTTAATTGAAATTAGCTAATGAGTACTGTTTAATGGTATGTTAAGAAAATGTTTGTCTATATTATATTATTAGGAATATATACAGTTTACTTTATGAAATAATAAAGTGAAGCCAGGTAACTATTTATTCGAAACGAGTTGTATTACAATGCGTACTGATGTGGAGTAATATGTAAAATGAGATATACTTGATTTATAACAATATTTGTTACCTAAATCTAAATCGATAAAATATTATTAATGGATTTCTGTCAGTGTTTTTATCGAACATTGAATATAGGTACATCAGTTTTAGTGTTATTCTGAATTCTCAGAAATATAAGTTATTGGGCAAAACATTTTTACAGAATTGAACTGGTGTAAATATTTCTACAGGTCTAGCGAATTCATTTATGTTGTTGGCATATGCAACTAATCATATTGTTGCATGTGTTATATTATTTAAGTCGTTTGCAGCGTTTTATTGTATGTTATTATATTTGCCGTCTCGAACAGAGAATCATAACTTCTTTTATGGGTGATAAGCGATAACTCATTATTATGAATGATTTGTCAATCGAATAGACATGTTCATTTTGTTGCACACAAGTATTTATACCAAAATACTTGTTATTAAGCACAAATTATTTTAATGTCTCAGTCAAAGTTTATTATTTTAGTACCTTAATACGTTGTAGTCAGATTCGGAACAGTCAGGCATATTTATATGTATCAATATAGATTGTAAGCGTCCAATGTACGAAATATTATGCAATAAAACGGATATTTTATACTACTACTCCATTGTTGTGCTAACTTTAATTTTTTCTAATTTTCAGAATGGTATTTTTGTGATTCCTTTTATTATTGAGGCATACTTATCTATTGTAAAAACGCACCGTCTACTGTAGATTCATTATGAAAAGTTTGTTTAGAAATACTTAATAAGTTAGAAGACCCCTTCGTTTGGAAACTGTAAATCGTCTCCTGAATTTACTTCGGGAAGAAGACAATGCAATGCAGTTTCGAAAAAGTTACAGTCTATCTATTATCTGATATCGGTGATATAATATGACTGTTTCATTTTGTACGTACAAGTTATTATATAGTTTATTATGTCGTATTACAATAGTCGTTCAAGTAATTATGTTATTGTAACACAAGAAGAAGTCCTTGACTCATTAAAATTATATCAAGTTAATTAACTATATTTATACTCTCATTATTTATTTAGATCATTTTAGATGACAGGTTGATACGTCAAAACGTCTAGATAGTTAGATATCATCTACACAGAGGCAGCATGAGACTGACTGAACTGTGTGCATCTTTCATATTTCAAAAAGTTCGCTTATAATAATGTATTACTACTTTTATGCTACTCAATACTGTAATAATTAGAATATGCATTTATTTACAAATTATTGCAATAAGAGTAGATAAGATAGTGTACTGTTGATCTTGGAAAAGCTGAAGTTTAGTACACAGAGTACATAACACATACACACTATGCAACAGTACAATTTCATATTTTTATACATAAACGTCCTAATTAATCTAGTATTATTTCCAACCCTTATTTTTCTAAAAAGATTTTTTTCGATTCAGTAAATAATTGTTAGATTTAGCTACTATAAATCACGGTTACTAGATGCCTGTGTAATTGGCTATTAGTACATAACAGCAGTAGATACGATGATATACGAAAGTAAATATAATAATATAATTAGAGCGATTTTACATTAATTATATAGATTATAACATTATTATTTGTAACATTATCGATAGCGTTTGTAAAATAAAATTACAAACATTACAAAGTCTTTACAATCGTACGTTCGGTGCCTTCGTGTTAGGGTAAGACATTTCGTTTATAATCTTTACTAATTGTACCTAATAGATAATTACGTGTATTAATTTTAGGACGAATTAATACGGTACTCTATGCGCTTTCCCTTTTATCGTATTAATTATTCATTAAGATATATTAATAATAACAAAAGTATATTATAGTTTTATCCAACATTCAGTTTGAATAGCATGAGATGTCAACTAGTAACTGCATGTGGGTTACACATTTTACTTTTAATATTATTATGATGTCAAATGATAACATCAAAGAGACTATGCAAAAAAATGGCTAGGCCATAATACAAAGAAACAAAAATTAATGCTGTGTGATATTCAGAGTGTTAGATTCGCAAAACGCTATTGTTCCCGTGTTCTATAATAATCACTGTATAGCCTTAACGTAACCCTTTATGTAAGTCTCACACTGTTCAATATATTAAGTAAAATATTCGTGTACTGAAGGGAAGGATATAATAATATATTATATTATTACACGAATAAGCACAACAGTTAAACACAAACTATTATTCAATACCAAAATACTATAAATTTTGTGGACCGGAAGTTTCTTACTTGTTCATAAAATTTAAAAAATGTCCTTAATAGTCAAACAGTTTTGACGATGTCGGAGTAAATTTTAACATTGCGTAATATTTACATGTACAATATTTAATCCGTATTCATTATATTCATATTATCATATAATAAGAATTATTATTTGGATTTGAAAAGTTAATGTTCATGTAAGTGCAACTGGTATGCTTTTTGTAGAAATACATATTGCATGATGCAACCCATGGTTTATAAATTACCATCGCTTAATTATCAAATCGACAAAGTATTGAGTACGATCAGAAATAGGGGTCTGGTAGGGTAGAGCAGTTTGAGCAGTATACTTATGATATACTGATTTTGTAATGTTATGCAGTTTTACAAATGACTACTTTTGACACGTTAATAAAACCTAAATTTGCAATGGCGCAATAATCAGCTAAGCAACTTGTGTACTAAATCAACTGCAGGGTAATAGAGTAGCATTAGCAGACGGCACAATAGTTTGCAAACATTCTTATTGTTTTCAAAACTTACCTCAGACTTACCTCAGACAAAAAGCTTCACACTAACACTATTAAGTAACAAGACACATTGACATAGTTACATATCTCGGTCGGATATGATATAGAAATAATTAATTGGTATATATCAGATAGTTTCTGACAAATCGGAAATTAAAAAGCATTTAATAGAACTATATAAAAGATCTATAGAACTATATAAAAGAACTATATAAAAGAAAGTAATGAGAAATAGACTTAATACGCGCAATAAGCTTATAAAGAACTACCTACTCAAAACACACTTTAATATAAAGTATCGTTAAATGCAAAGCTAAACGATAATTACCAATTTACTTTACTTGTGAATGAGTTGTCATGTCACATACATACAGAATCACACCTCTCTCAATATTGGCACAACACAGTGCGACACAATTGCTGATATGTAATTATACCGTCAAAATAATTTTTACAACATTTTAAACACATGAAATTGTAAACATAAAGTCCTTAATTTTATGTTAAGACAGTTAAGGGTCCTAAACAACTGCGGTCAGTTTTTGTGGTCAAAACTGTTGCTGTCACTGCTATTTCTTTGTTTTACATGCTGGGCCACTTGGGGGATGTTGTGAGATAATATTTTAGTTGTTTCGATGATTGAGAGTCGATTTAGAGACATATCTCACTTAACCCCAAAGAGGAGGGTTGTGTAGCAAAATGGTACTGATTAAAAGTTGTTCTTTTGCAATGACGGATCGGTTGGTGGGGTAATATTATGGGGTTATAAGGGGATCCCAAATAAAACTGGGGACACCTTTTGGTTCACTTGATATCGCTAACAGATAACAGGATAGACAGATTGAACTTTCTTATAAAGTAGCTGACGCTAATTAATAATTGATAATAATAATTAAAATAGTTCTTTTTCTGAAACTGTTATTACAGAGACAACAAAACGTAATATTTTAAAATGGTAGATGTAGCAGCAATGAATTAAATTAACAAAATTTCACATTTTATAAAATGCCATTTTAATTTTTACGAATTAGAGAATTAATTATAACTCACTCATTGTCATTTGGTTTATG
>JABASD010002460.1:0-26627 GCA_019776165.1 Pogonognathellus flavescens
TGTTTTCCAACCCAACCCAACCCATTTTTAATGACCTTCGAAAAAACTGAAACCCAACCCAACCCAAATCGGATTGGGTTGGCCCAATTTCTGGGTTTTGGGTTGGGGGCCGGCCTCTAGAATATATCACCTACAACAAAATTGATAATTCCATTACTACGAACGATTCTGTATTAATTGTGGCAGGTTGTTATGTTAGATTTAATGTTAAAAATTGCATTCAATCTACAATTTAAAGCTATAAAAATTAACCAAATACTCATTTAAAAGCTTTTTTATTTATCATGGATTGTGAAACATTAATTTATTACTATTACCTATTACACTGCGCATATTATACTTTTTTAAAACAACAATCTGTGAATTCTTTGCAGAGATTAACTACAAAAATGATAATTTGAATCGTTGTTTGCAGTGAGTTGGAAATTGCAATAATTATTTATTGCTCCCAATGAAGGTTGAGTTATGGAGTTATCCCTTCTACTACATATAATACGGAATAATATTATTATCTTGTAATAAAAGTTGCATTTTCCGGTTGACTGAATGAAAGGATTTTCTATTGTTATGTACGTAGGTAGCTTGAATGTAGCCAAATTGCAGAAAAACACTTTATCATATTTTATGCGACAAGGAGATCGTTTTACTGTATTAACTAACTAATAATAATATTACACTTGTCATTCACGACTGTTAAAACGCCACAGTGCACCTCTACACAAGACACAGTAAGCAGCAGTGTAGAGGGTAGTAATACTAATAGAAGTAGCAGTCAGTGCAGTTCTATTCCCAAATGGGTCACGAAGACAATAGTGAATTTTACACATTGGACACTGCACATGTAATTCTATGTAGCAACGTTATGTAATGTAATGTAACGTAGTAATGTAATGTGAGTCCAGTGTAGCCCTGGAAGGATTGATATCACCAGTGGAACATACGCCCCATTATGTGTGTGATGCAATGGAACGTTATCCTTATCCACTAACCCAATTTCTCAGTTTTATTGGCTTTGGCACACAATACAAAAGAAAAGAGAGAAAGAGGGCGAGAGATACGAACAGACGCGATGTGCTGCTTCACTCTCTAAAATTTTCTCCCTTATAGAAACTGCCACTGTAAATACACATACTTAGGTACGGATATATTACACGTATATATATCTAGCACTACTAACTTTACTATATGTATTGTATACAGTAGGATGATAATTCAACTGTTAAAATGTATTACATTGACCAAAATTGATCTTTATATGATTTGGCTAACAGACTCTTTGTATACCACAAGTTTGCAATAATGAACAAGTGCTAACGCACAAAACGGCTTTGCGTACTTCGATTCTAGCCAAAAATAGTTAAATTACATATAGAAAGTACGATTACACTACAACCAATAAAGTTGTATATATTTTTCCCTCCCTCTCGCATTTTGAACTTTTACGAATACGATTTAACCATTACTTTGATTGTCTGTAGGTACAACAACGCGTGTAATTTCTATGTATAAAAGATCATCCGATACATCCTGAATTGCAAGTGATGCAATAATGAGTTCCAACTTTGCACTTATACTCCATATAAGGTCTTTATAGGATATAGGTCAGCTTTGTATATTTTGGGATGATGGTACTCATTTAGTTTTAGCTTTTACACATTGCAACTTATATGGGTATGTACTATATGTATAGTAGGTAGTTTAAGTTTGGGTATATATGTTAAAGGAATTTATGAGATTGAACAGTTTACAAGTCCATTTGGAAGATATAAAGAGAAAGGTAAGGGCCAAAGGGTGTGAGTTTGGACATGGCTTTCCTTGTTCTCTTGTGTGTTAATGATGCTAGTTCGCTGATGGTGTCCTGTTCCTGAAAATACTCTCTCTCTCTGTGCATATAACACGACTTCAACCGTAATGTTGCATACTTGCTGGTGTAGAAATAATAATAATGTGCGCAGTGATATAATTGCTGGAAGAGAATCTATATAGATGCAGGCTGTGTATAAAGTCGTTATTGATGCCAACAAAGCTGCAGAGTTCTCATTGTCCAACCATTGCTTTCCTGACAGTTGCAAAGTCCAGTGTAGTACAAATGCTAGGCTGTTGCCTGCATTACTACATTTATTGTTATCTACCAGCAGGTATACATTAGACATTTGACTGCAGCAGCAGTCGGGGATTCTACCATATAAATGAAATTAACCTATATATAATATCTGATTTTCCACGGTTTATGCAACCAACATTGACACAGTGTGGGTTGGATGTTTGGCTTGACAATGGCAATATCAAATGAATGAATGTAATAACTTGTGTGTTTTGTCAAGAACAGGAATAGTGTGCATGGTAGAATAATATTTTATGCAAATCAGAACGTGGTCTCAATGTTCACTGGAGCATGGCATACATCATTATTGTCAGACCAGAGATTTATATGGTAAGCTACCCTATAAGTCGAACAGAAGCATTTCGGCTAATTTTTGAGCATTAGAATGTTGTCAATGAAAATGGAATTTAGGTAGTTGTATGGATTTAATTGCTACTGTGCCTTATAGTTGTATAAATAGGCGACATACTTATAATAATCTACAGATATAAGTAGTGCAGCAATTCATGCTTACATAAGATTGGTGAAGTTTGTTATTGACACTTTAGTCAGATATAAAAAACCGAACAAAAATTATGAAACGAGACGGTATACCTACAAATATAAATTTTGCATAAAATGTTTGTCTTGTTAGGTTAAAAGAATTTCATAAATAATGGCAGATTTAAATATTTTCATTTTAACCTGTAGTAGGACAACTGACACGAATTCTAATTTGTTAAATAATATTTTAATAGTGTGTTATTTAGGTTGAGTGAAACAAGGCTCGTGAATATAACTATAAATATTTCTTAAATAAACAGTTTGTGGTTTCTCAGGTGAGGAAATGTCCCAGTCGTTATTATTAAGGAATATTCACTTTTCCTCACATTAGAAGAACTAAACAAAAAAGTAACCATGGACTCATCTTGGGTTGAAATGATTGATTTTCTCGTTTTGCAATAATAACTTACGTAAGGTGGATTTTAATACTATAATACCTGAGTTACCATATAAAATATAGATTTTTTTGGAAAATGTATCTACAAAGAACATAGCCCACGAAATTCACTCAATCCTTCAACGTTGTGTCATTACTGCTGCAACTATGCACCAATATATTATAAACTATATTGAGTAAATGCTAACCCATTTCTGCAGCCTAGAATAGGAAAAACAGAGTAGAACATTGTACAAATGTAAAATGCATTGAATCAGAGACGCAAACTGCAAGCAGCGTTGGCAGCAACATTGCTATGTTCATCGTAGACTAAAGACTGCATGGAAGAATTTTCGTTTACTGTTGAGGGTGTAGTAATACAACCATTAGTAAATAGTGAAAAGCAATGCAGGAGGATCAAAAGCCATTTAGCCAAGGCTCCCCAAATAAATCCCCTTCATTTAGGTATCTCTGAACCATTATCATCCTTGCTTTGCTTTGCTTCTCATCTATATAAAAGTAACAACTTTGGTTTGGTACACCAACATAACGACATCATCGGGATGATCGTGGTTGTCCTCCTATACGCTCTCACATTCTCTGAGTGCATACATTCATACTTTCACAGCTAACATCAGCTTTAAGCCGTCTACCAGTAGTAACAACCTATATAGGTATCTTCAGACACAAAATTATACTAACAGTGTGAAAAGGGAAATACTTTCAAACTAGATCCTTGCGAACTAACCCTATTTTGGTATAGCCAGACATACCTTATGCCTTAAACTATACTAGGTAGGTACACATAAGCAACGAAAGCTTAGTTGGATATTTGATAGTGATTTCGTGGTTGGCTAATATTATCTAGACCATAATATTATTTCATGTACTATTATTACAATAATATATTGCAACGTGATTTGATAAGACGCGTTGTTGGTGCATAATAATCCTTGCGAAATGCAGAATGAAAGGAATAAAGAGAGAAAATGTATTTTGAGAAAGCATCTGGCAAGTTATTATGAATTAGGAGACGAGTGAGAGTAAAAGAGCAAGGACAAAGCTACTTTCACCTTACCAAAATAATATTATCATTACTAAAAGAGAAGTTGAGCATTGAGAGTTGAGTCTAAAATGAATGCATATAGACGACTCCTGTGGCATTTCCTCTATGTATGGCTCTGCAGGGTCGTCCTATCATTTCTCTCGCGTCGTCGTCGTCGTCATAATGTGTACTTAATGTAATGTAATTTGAAACTGTGTCGAGATAAGAGAATACTTTAGATTACACCAGCAGTTGTGTCTTGTGTGTACAGTATAACATACCTTTCACGCCTTACACGAACGAACACAGTAGCATTTTCGCAGTAGAATTTTCACAGCGACTTTTAGTCGAATTTGTATAAGTTGTGCAGAGCACAAGCAAAGGTAGTGTGTGTAATTACAAGAGCTATTTTTATCACTGAGAGATCTTTATAGTTTTTGAAATGTGATGTTCTTCTACATGTACATATACCTAGTCAAGGTACTATTGTGCTAACAACCTACGCATTGTTCTCATGGATCTATATGTACCTTAAGCATTGTAGTCGTAGCTGGATGACTCTAAAAGAAACTAGAAGGATATATATACCTACTGCTTTCACCGACCTATTATTACCATGTAGGTACTGTGTACTCTATTGTGATGGCAGAAGTTAAACGAGGCTTGGTATTTATGTAGGTAGGTGTTTAAGGAGTGTATTGTATGTAAAAGTGGGGAAAGTAAAGAAAGATGTGGTGAAAATGCGTGTATACCGCTTGTATGTTATGTTACGGGAAGGTTATTAAATTACCAAGAGCATCTTGTTAAACATTCCTGGAATTACATGTTCTATTACAATGGTAATGCTGTAGTGTGGTACTACAGTCCATAATCCGTCTAGATGTATATAAAGAGTAATAGTAATGCACGAGGAAAAGGAAAGTACTACGAAGGCTATGAGATTACTTCGTCCGCAATAACACCGAGCAAAGCACTCAGTGAGCGGAGGATTCCTGTGGCAAATTGAAATTTCAAGACGCGCTTTTAATTTTATTACGTGTTTGTTAAGTTTCACTAGTACCACGTAACAAGTGAGTGTATACAATGGGGGTATTACGAGTAGTCTGTGAAAGAAAATAATTATTTTTGTACTACCTAAGGTAAGGTCAATGATATGTAGTGTCTAGTGTATATGCTGGATTTCTTATTAGAGCGAAAGTTAAGTAAACAAAAGAAAGAAGCCACATAAATATTTCATTCCATTCATATTTTGTAAGGTTGCGATAATTTTTGCATGCATGACATAATATGAGCTTTATACTCTTGTTTCAGGGATCAATTCTGGGGATTTTGCAATATTGAACTCACTACTGTTGCATGATAGTAGCCTACTATTACTATTAAGTTTCATTATAGTGCCAATGCTTGTAAATATTGGTCTGAAATCTGAAGTACATATAACAGACAGGCTATGTAATATATTATACTGTCTTAGCAATTAAAATTGGCAAAATTCTGCTAATTACGAATATCATGACCTTTTGTCTTGAATATGTAAATAATGTGTAAGCTGCTTTGTAAAGTGTGTTATTCAGCAGGTAAATAGTTGTAGGTACCTATATATTTTATATCATTGAAGCTGCTGTAAAGGCAGATTTACATTGAAAATGCATACTCCAGCCCGAATCTCGCCTTATATCGAAACAGGTTTCGTATGACAATGACATGAAATAACTTTTTATTAAGTACAGTAGGTAATATACAATTATTCTTTATTGCAATTGTAAGGTAAGTAACTTATTAATTTATTTTTAACATTATTGGTAGGTAACCTTCAGCACTGAAAGAATGATCTGAAAATAATTTGTTATTTATAGCTTAAGCTATATAAATTCGCATAAGAATGCAAACGGATATAATTTGTTTTTAGAGAGAAATGCGTACATTAGTAGTGTAGTGTACACGTGCACTGCACACGTCCCATACATCTTTATGTCACTTCGGCACGGAAACTGGTAGAAAGCAAATGGAAGGGAAATCTGAGAAAGGCTACAGACATGACATGCACTTCCCATTTAAAATCCTCAAGGTGATTCGGAATCGGTGTTAATTAGATAACAGCACAACATTCCATTTCACCAGCACACTATGCCTCCGCGATTCAATTATTAACAAAGGTCAACTCACACAGGGAAGCAAACAACACGTTTTAAACTATAAACTCTTTTGCAACACACACACAGAGACGCTAAGTCAACTTTAGTAGTTCCACAGACTATGAAACGAATGTTAACAAAACAACAAAGGAACATGTACTAATATTTTATTTACACGAAAACGTAGTATGAAGTAGTTTACATCACAGACGCACAATATACATACTACACACTACACAGCTATTAACTCAAGGCTAAAATTGTACACCTACACATACATGCATGTTAAATTGCGTATTAATCGCGTACAAATAAGTATATACCCACACACAATGGTTCATAATGAAATAATGAATCAACATGTGTGGCAATGGAGATTTTTAATAGCCACCAACTCAGAAATTACACAATGAAACGGATCGGATAATAAGATAAACCGATAAACTATAAAAGGTAAATGTACCAGAAAACTGGAAAAATGAATATATATTAAGGTGCACATAGTAGTTAAATGAATTTTTGCATTACATATTCATATACTACTACACCTGGACTCTGGACTACTACACCATTAAATATTACACCACTTATGTACGGCCACGGCCTACTATAGTAATTGCAGCTTAATCTTCTATGAAATGATTATATGTACTTTATAACCTCAGTCCATAAAACTTTTGGAAATGCAATAATGTACTTTATAACAATCTAGCTGAAAAATTAACACGGTAGAAATCATGTGTACAATATACAATATGCATGCAGTAATATTATGTAACTGCTCGCGTGTAAACATGTCGTTGATCTATAAGTATAACAAACTCATTAAACACAAATAATCAAAAAATCGACACTGTATCTGCTTTACGAGTATTAGTGTTGGCAAGAGTATAAATATTTTCTATAGTTCTAACGCATTTTACATGTGTTCGTGTGGTCTAAACTGCAAACGCAAAAGGTTTGCATTACTTGTGGTTCTTCTTGGACTGAATGTCAAAAATTTGCCACTAACATACCTATGGTGAAAAAGAATGGGTTTACGTTAATCCATATTGTACTATCAGGAATTATTCAGCAAGTCACTACTACGAATATCCGTATTAATAAAGAAACTTAAGTATATAACTTTCCAGATTTTTATAACTTATTGCATGTTTACGAGCTAGATAGAAATAGCAGGAAATAAAACGAAACGAAACATGACAAATTTCCCAAATGTATTATTTCGTTTCGTATTATTAGCATCCAGTTGACCAAACATTCCTTGCATTCGCCTATGTGTAAAACACAGACGCTCAGTTCCCACGTAGCACGTGGCAGTCACTTCTGTATATAAAACAGTTCTGCCTACATTTATAATCTACTTATCCTAAGAGTTAGTAGCTGGAGTAGTTTTCCGTATTCAAACACCAGCATTAAAACTGCCACTATCTCCACTACATCCGTATTCTTTGACTTGGAGTTCCTCCTTAAAGAAATTGCAAATAAACCCCACGCACCCTTTTAAACTTTAATGAAGCTCATAAGTTATGGACCATAACACATAACGGCGGTAATACACTACTACACACTGTACATGAACACTTGGGTAGTTCTGTCTCTCTATACATCCATACATTTATACATGGCATCCTTGTCTCATTGAGAAACAAAGTCTGAGCTTGAATTCCAAATCAAAGTGTACATGTTCATAGGGCACTGCTTCTATATAAAGTACATAACATTTCTTACTACCAATACATGTAGCATTATAGAATATGTTAATACAAGTACCTATATACAGTAGTACCTATAAAGACTTTCGTATGTATTATTAGAAGCCACTATCCCCATTTCTCATTCCCATTCGTGTATTTTACCTTTAGTAGACTCTCAAGTACTGCTAACCACATGCTCCAATAATAGTAGTGGCTGTGTGTATGCAGAGCAATGAATACTGCATGTGTATATACACAGTTATTAAGATATGAACAGCTTTTATTTCTTTATATAATATATCTATGTAGGATATAGATAGGTATACTTGTGAGGACTGAGGAGTAGGCTGTTATTTGATATTCCTATTGTACTTACTGAAAATCAGACTGTTTTATGTACATAACATGAGATAACTACAGCGACTACCTTTCTCATGTCAGTGAAAGTATTCTACTGTCTGTCGTATTCTTAGGTATATGCTTAGTACTACTGCAACAAGGAAGTAGGAGATGGAAGTGCACACATACCTAAGTAAGAGCATTATTGCATAAGACAAAGGCAAGGATAGGAAAACTTTTTTCTATTCCACTCTTGTTTTGATAAGACATCCAATGATAAAATAAAATTTAAGTATCTAGCAAACCTTCATTGGTTCTATCTACTGTGTCTATCTTGTGCTACGTGTGTAGTGCATGCAGCAGTATTTACTGAAGAAAATTCTGTGTTCTTAGAAAAATCGAGAGGGAAATGAGAGCAGAAGAAGTAGCAGTAATAGTAATACAATAGTACTACGGTAGTGTAGTGTATGAGAATACTATGCAAGGAGGAAGCAAGTAAAACAAGAAAGTACAAAACTTAGTTTTCGATATGGATAGGTAGGTAATGGTAATAGTAATAGGTACGTGAATAGTAAATGTTGAATATAAACTGCAACTGATACCATGTGAATGGCCAGAAAGAGGAAGAGTTGGCTCTGCTCAACTTTTTAGTTGAATATGTCACGAACAGAGAGAGAGAGAGAGAGAGAGAGAGAGAGAAAGAGAGAGAGACAGAAGGAGCCAAGACAGGAAAAGGAAAACTATGTTGCCATTAAATACATATTAAGTTTCAAATACAAATTCTGCTTCACAGTAGTTCTATTTGAAGCCATGGAAGAAGAAGAAAGAAGGAGACAGCCATGGCCATAGGTACATCATACATATTCCATTATTATAAAATAAAACAACCTAAACGTAACCTGAAATTCAGTTGGTAGTGTTTGGGAGCAGTAGAACTACACGCGTCATCGTCAATATTGCAATAACCTCTCAGCAGCCTTCATATATTTTATTATTATTTTTGAGCTATTCGCTGTAAGGTACTTTCTTATATGGAAGTGCAAGAACAAGAAGGATATAGAGATTCTTACACTAGCCCACATCCCGATACAGGCAGAAAAGAGGGTACTGCCACAATACATTTAGCTATGGGTACCTCAACTACATGTGTTGAAATATTATGATGATTTTTCGCTGAAGCTAAACAAAAGAGAGAAAGCGTTTCTACTGCTGACATAGCTAAAAAGTTTGGCTACTAACCCACTACTTCATATTCAATGCACTTGTATTGTATTTATATTAAATATACAATAGAAGAGAGGAAGAAATGAAATGTACGTCAAGTCAAGCCAAGTCAAGATAGCACAGACATGCTGGGGCAAAGCCAGCTGAAACAGTAATATCTATACCAATACAACTCTGCGATACTACCATGCACCTCTTCTGTATTTAAAGAATTTTCTCTTGTATTTTTTATTATGTTTACAAAGGAAATTATTCTAGCTGAGCAAATACTGACTTGCTTAGCTACTAGAAGTATATTTTATGCACTATAGGTATGTCTGTCGACGTAATTCTTGTAATCTATATATCTATCTTGTCGTGATCGATGAAAGTATCAAAATCAATTATGGATTACCTAAAGTGAACTTTGTTGGCTTATGGATCTACATCTAATATTATTACAATAGTCTTGGAAAATTGTTAGGAAAAGTAAGTCAAATAGTTAACAAGTCATGAGCCTACGATTAGAATAGCAAAAATAAAGTTATGTAGTGCAAATACAAATACTTAGTTGTTGTTAATAAACCTTGCACTGGAGTCTATTTTTGAAAACTAACTGTAACCTTGATAAAGTTTTCAGAAGGATGTCTGTATGGGTATCAATTATCTCCTTTACAAAATATAGTACCAAAGCCATTCTGACCACTTAAAATGATGTACTTTTACTGTAGAATACAACCTACTTTTAAAGTAATTTGAGTAAATATCTCCATCTACAATAATTACCACATGAGATCTAAACCTAGAATTCTTTTTTATACAATTTTATCTGTTATTATCGTTTCCAATATTATGTTTTATTCAATCATTGCATAAAAAACAACCCAAAAAAAGTTCCTGATTTCCTTTGACAATTCTGCTATAAAATGAGGATATGTAAACAAGTCAGATATGTATGCAAGAAATGCATTTAGAATTTATCAAGCAAAATAGTCAAAAAATTTACCTAATCCATTCATTATCCATTAGGAGTAACGGGGAAGTTTGATCAAAATCCAATCGCCAATACAGAATTATTTTCAGATTGAGCAAATTCTTTGTACGGACGGATCACTAGATGTTTCTACCAATATTTCTATGCAAAGTTATATTTGATAAAAAGAAAGTCATCTGAAGACAAGGGCAAGGATCTTTGTATATGAAACTATTCACAAAGCACGAACTTGTATAAATTGAAGGCGACCCTTGCTATATGGATATGATCTGTGAAGGAGTAAGGGGTTATCTAATCCTTTGAGAGCTGTGTGTAAAACTATTGCATTATATTTACACATACGATCGAGCTGTATGAGAAATACAGAGAGAGAGAGCGAGATAGAAAAATACTTTCCCTACTACAACGCATAGGTACATTAGTTACTCCGGTGGTTGTCCATAAGAAAAGAAACTTTTTCCACATTCAGACTCTGTTCTCAGTCTCTTTTCGCAGAAACTTGAGTTGACGGAGTTATTTTACGACACTAAGCATTACACCGGATATAATATAGCATCACTGTCCTCCCTAGTATCATACGAAAGCAATAGCAGGTAGTAATAGTAAGTAGTAGTATTATTTTGGTGGTAGTGGAGAGCAACCATGAATCGGTTTACTGAAAAAAGGTAGAGACAGACACACAGCAGAGGTAAGAAGCGTTTAGCTGCTGCTCTCTCCGTGTGTACTTACCGTGGTGTGGTGGTTGGTTGAAAAGCTTTGACTTGACTAAAGCTGCACATAAGATAACACAGCAGCAAAAAGAAAAAGTCTTGACTTGATTCTTTCGTCATCGTTCGTAGTAATACTACTAGAAAGAAGTAGTAGAAGAGAAAATACAAAAACATTTCTCGCACAGAGTGCTAGGATATACATACAGGAGTAGTACTATAGTAGAAAAGTACAGCAACGCATCGTCGTAACGTAACGTAAAGAAAAAGGGGGGCTTTCACTTCTACTACAGAAATGTACTGCCACAACCATAAGCCAAGAGCTAACCCAAACCGGCATACAACATTCACATTCACATATATACAGAGACACACAGAGAAAGAGCGAAACTGAGCTGCTGATGGAAGTTAGCGTACGCGAGAAACTTTTGGTTTTGGAAATAAGGGAAAAACGAGTGCTGGGGCTACACTCTGAAAGCAAAGCCACCCGGGTTAGTTCTTGCTACGTCAGTTGCTGTTCAACGGTTCCGTCGGCCGGATCAGATCATTCCAGTCGTCCTGTTCAAGTCAAGTTCACCGTATATAACGAGTCTACTGCAAAGTTTCTCTTTCCACTCCACAATTGCATTATATTATTACAATACAGTGCATTTTACGTCTGGAGCCACTTTCTTACTTATAACGTTAGTAGTATACGTAAATTGTATACTGTTAATATAGGGAGAGTGTATTATTATACAGTTGTGTAGTTCAATTATATAAGTAAAGGTATACTGCTGTAGTAGTGGTCTTACCAGTGGTTGGTTGAGGTTGGCTCTACGACCGAAGTGAAAAAGGGGGATGGAAAGAAAAAAGTATGTTACTTAATCCATTAATATCTCTCTGTAAGCTCACAGTTCAATTCTCTCTGAGCAAAAATTGATCTTGGTGAGTTGGAGTTAGTTTCAGTTGAGAAAAACAATTTCTTCGGTTTTTATTATCTTCTTAGGTGGATAATAAAAGAAAAAACAAAAATTCAAAAGGATTTCTGCAATACGTTGCGTTGTTTGCTACACGTACAGTCTTAAGTTAAATACTGTGCAATCCACGTCGTAGAACAAAAGAGTGTGGGATAAAAAGTAGGAAATTGATACTGTCCTAAGAGTGTGGAAGAGAAAACGAGGAATTGACACGTCCTTGTTTGGTGGTAGTGTTGTTAAGTACATTTGTGGGGACATTCATCTCTGTATGTGCTGCTGACCTCGTAGTTGTGTTTCGCAGACCGACCTTTCCATGAACAATTGTGAATACTGTAAAAATAAGCTTTAGTTTCGCTGTACAAATAATAATCTATGGGAAAGAGCGTTGACTCTCGTTCTGAATTACTTGTTAAGAGTCTCGCAGCCAGATTTTTCGCCACCAATACATAAATCCTTCAATTTACACAAAGACTGGTTGCTACGTGTGTGAGTGAAGCGAATAACTTTCGATTGTGTCTTTGGTTTCACTTGACTTGCTTTTGAGTTGAACTAAGCTCAGGAGAAGACTTGAGTTGCCTTGTCTCTGTCTTTCTCTCTGTCTGAAAACCAGAAACTCTCTCTCTTTCCAGCAGAAAGCTTGACTTTCTCTCTTTCATTCCCATTTTCTGGCTAGGAATGAAAACGACGAGTGAAAGGGTCTCACGTCTCTTTCTCTTAAGCCCATAAATAATCCAAAGGCAGTTTTCTATTCATTAACTTTCAAAGAGAAAGATAAACGAGAAGGAATTTTCTAGTGGAAATTAGTGACAAAGAATTCCCTATTGGTTACAATACGTTCATACTAAACATTTACACACGGCAATTCCACGACGGCTTATTTCCAATTCTTTCCCGACTGCAAATCTCAATTTTCCCAATTAAAACAAGCTGCAAAATTAATCTTTAATGTCTCAGAGAGGCAGATTTGCAAGGTCCTTGAGTCTTAACAACTGCAAATTCCTTCAGTAAGGCGCATCGGCGTAAACAAAGTGTGTAACAATTGCGTTGATTAAATTTGCAAGTGTTTTAAATTAATTACAAACAAACAACACAACTGCGCAGCATTTCAAATAATTGAAACCTTGAATCTTAAGTGCTCTTTCAGTTTCAAAGCTATTGACAGTTTAATTGACTCGTTCGTTTGCATTTAACTTATTTACAAAAGATAAAGACGAAAGTAATTTGTGCATTTGTATGCAGATGATAGTGGTGCTACAAAATATTTACAACTAGTGTGATTCGATTTTCTCCCTTGATAACCTTTCTTTCCAACACTGCGGAATTTCATTCAACGAGTTGAATTCTTCAGGAGTAAATCCATCTTCACAATTGCAGTGCAACTCTAATAAAATCTCTGCTTGCAGTAATTGTACCTAAAAGGGTTAGGGAATGAAAAGGTGAATAAACATTTTCAACTAATGTAACGCTCCATTTAGAACGAAACGACAAAGACTGAAATTTCACATCACATAGTAGAGGAATTCCAGAGAGATCGTATTATAAATTCTCCCGTGTCGTATCGGAAGCGGAAGCTGTGCTTATTATATATCTCCATGAGAAATCCATCTGTAGGGATATATCTACCGGAATAATATTGTTTGGACTTTTTGAGCTAAGCTGTTTAAGTGCATCTGCTTATGGATTTGTAAACGTAGGCTTAGCACCTAAATCACCGTATAAAATTGAACCTGTGGAACTGAATTGAGAATTCCATTGAAATCGACAAAAAGAAATCGGTGGTGGTGGGTCTGGTTCGTTCTGCATGTTAAGCTAAGCTCACACAAAGGCAGAAGCGTAATAGCAAATAGTAATGCTATTACAACACACAACAGTGGAAACCGGGATAAAGAGAGCTAGGTATAGTTGTTGATACCAGAATCCACAGACCACCCCAAGTTCACTTAAAGATAGAAATTCAATTGAACTCGTCGCAACACAACGATTCTGTGTGTGTGGTTGAATTTCGGGTTTATCTAGAGATATTTATTATTCTGCTCTCTGCCGGTCTGCTCTCTTCATTTCCCTGTGCATGTAGTCTGTCTATGTGCTTTCCTGTATTTGTTGTGTGTGGCAAAATGAAGGTTTATTCTGTACACACATTATATTAACCCGGAACATTGCAATATTACCGTTAACACGTTGCTAACTTTTGCATCAGACTTATACTACTCGCAGTATTGGTAGTATTTTGTATGTGCATCGGCATCACAGACCTTTGCGCTACTAGAACTAGCACCTTTACCACTGTTGAAAGTGAGTGAGTTTGTTTGTTCAAAATTCAAGACTCATCTTCATCCGAAGAAGCAGCTGGTGGAAGGATACAAATACAGAGAGAAGTTAAAGCATCGAACGGGAGCAACAGCAGAAAGCAGAACTCAACTAAATTCACATTCTGCAACATTTCTCAGGAGCAGTGCAAGGAAACTAATGTGCTGCATTTTTTAGAGTGCTATAAAATACGACTGATGTGAGATTTGATGTGAATTTGGATTTGAGTGGATTGCGTTTGCTTCTACTGGGAACTCTCTTCCTCGTTGTAGTTTTTACTGCAACAAGAACTGTGTGGAAACTGGAAAAACGATTTTGTAGCGAGATGTGCAGTGTAAAGTTGAAAGTGGCAATCTAAATGCTCTTATCGGTACACATACAACACAAGTTGTAAAAAAGAAAAACAAAACGTTTCTCCAAGAAGAAGGAAAAGTCACTATTACACTACTACATGAAAAGAATTTCACATTCTCAAATAAATAAACGATACGTAGACAAGGTCACGATTTGAATTACAAATACACGACCCACAGTGAAACCAAGAAGTAGAGACATAAGCAAAACATACCTAAACACTCCCTCCGGTCACCCCGACACTCCTGTCCCTTTTCTGTGCAACGCTTTTGACATTATCAGAAAATATCGTGAACCAACCTATCAAATGCTAATTTTTTGTTTCTTGTTGCGGTTGTAAAAAATGAGAACAGGATGAAGCCTCCAATTTGACCAGAGAGTGTCACAATCAGCAAAATAAACTCAAAAACTGTTATCTCATTTAGTAGACGACCAAAGTGAATTGGGCTTACTAGAAGGGAAACAAGTGTGTGGGGAAGATAAGTTAACTCCTGCTACTTTTCTGCTGCACAATATTATTCTACTCAGGCAGAGCAGGGGAAGGACAAAAGTAAAGCTATATATGAACAAACGTGACAAAAGAAAATTCTCAGCTGCAAGAAAATCTAAACGGGAGTCCAGCAGTCAACGTCAGCACAGACGGATCATTTGTTAGATTATTTTGTCATGGTGTATGAATTTATATAGTGCATCTGTCAAGTGTCAACCCATACTGGTGGAGAACAAAAGTCACGAAATATTCTACCTATTGCTTTTACCATTATTCATCAAAAACAAAAGCTAAACTCTAGAGAAAATTTTGAATACGACTGCTGCAAAAAAACTATTCATTTTATGCCAAGTGCAATAATACTTCTACTAGCAAAGAGTCTTACAGATATAACATTGTCACATGTCAAGCAATAGTAATCTTTTAAGAAGACTCTCCAACTACACTCCATTAGCAAAATCGCTCAATTTATCTCTTCGATACTTACATACTACCTACGCATCGAAGTAGGATTTACCTTATTCGTTGAGAACTCAAGGTCTAAGCAAAGAAATATAAAAAATATAGCACAGAGAAATAAAAAATTGGACCAAAAAGCAATAAAAATATTTCTACTTTGACAAAAGTGTGTGAATTTTGTCAGAAGTGATTTTTCCCCTTTGAGACTGAAATTCCGGACTTTGTGGCTGTGTTTTAGCCGGTGGAAATCTGTTTCGTTTAAAATATTTACGACTATGGTGTGTATGCATTATTAGAATGAACGAAAGGGACGACAAAGACTCCTCATGAGTGAGATAGTGCTAATCTGGATTTGTTTAGAGTAGAATGGATGTGGAAATAGGCGGGAGCGGACATTGCAGTCAAAGTGAAAGTAAAACGAAAAGTAAGCAGGAGACTCAGAGTCAGCAACAAAGTCCCGCAAATCCGACCAACTATACCTTCCCGTTATTCCTCTACTCTTGCGACTACACTTGCACTTACACACCGATTATTTCTCCCGGTCTTGTTTCTAAGGCTAGTAGTTGTGCGAGCAGTGAAAGTAAAACTAAGAAAGCGGGCTAAGCTTCAAACAGTAGTAGAGTTTGTGTGATCACAGTGAAAGTGAAATATGAATGCTCTCGGGATCTTCCTATTGTCCGTTGTGTTCGTAGTGGCTGACAGAATTGTAGCAGGTAAGCTATTCTTCTCTCACTCACGACCGCTATCTATTATCTCTCTCGCTGTGTGCTGCTCAAGTAATGCACACAGATCTCTTCTGCCCTACACAATGCATTCATGTAGTACACACTTCGTATCCTCCTGTGCTGCAGTACGAATGATGATAGTAATGCGAAAGCGAATCTTGGAAAGTACTCAACACCAACGTAGTAACTCTTCTCCAGCACACACGGCTTCCACACAAAAAACACAGCACGCAAAAGAAACAAATTCCCTTTAGCTTTGCGTTTTTTCCTGTAGTCTTCAGAGAGATCGTAGTTTTATTGTTAAGCTGCGATTCTCATGTTACACACAGTTTCAGTTTTATACTGCCAAGGTTGCACAGTCTGCTAGCATGAAACACTTTAATGAAATGCTAGCTTGCATTTTATTTGTAAACTACACTTTCATTTTTAAGGGGAGACTTAACAGTATATAGCGCGCATTGTTAACACTTCCTCGGGTATACAGGATAAGTCTTTTCAGCACAACTTACATTTTTCATATATGGACAAGACAAACTCCACCGTAATCGATATTCAACCTACAATCGAAATTACTAGACGATACAAATAATTCCGTTGGGATATAGTAATATTGTTTGAAAAATACCAATATTTTATTATTACACAAATTATGCTGCTGAAATTGATAATTCTAACAATATTTGTACATACTTCATTTATCAAGAAAAATAATTCTACGACTGATGTGAAGAAATATTAATCTTAGAATTATCATTATTAGAAATACTACTGCAGATAAGTCGAATAATTGAAATATTTTTTTTAAATAGATTGAAATGATGATTTTGACAGGGATTGAAAAGTTGTGATTGTGATTACGTTTGATGATCTTGTATGAAGCCAAAATCTGGAATTCTTTTGAAGACCGAAGCTGCGAATTATACAATTACGCCCAAGGAATTGGCTGTTTTCACTGTAAACGGTTTCTTAGCATCCCACGCGCACTATACTGCCATATTTAAAACATACTAGAATGAAAGAAGTAGTTTCGTTATCACATGCATATATACATTTCCTAACTGTACTTACGTGCAAAGTTCAATGAATCTAAAGCAG
This sequence comes from Pogonognathellus flavescens, assembly GCA_019776165.1. NCBI lineage: Eukaryota > Metazoa > Arthropoda > Collembola > Entomobryomorpha > Tomoceridae > Pogonognathellus > Pogonognathellus flavescens. The sequence continues at coordinate 17,533 of JABASD010002460.1, forward strand.
TAAAAATATCTGGGTCTGTAGTAAGCGCGCTGTTACCAGCATAATATGTTTGCAGTTTAAGTAGGTAAGGCCGTCTTCTTAAAGATTCAGTACAGTTCTAATTTGTTTCCATCTTAGCAAAAGAATCGTCTTTTCAGTAGATTCTCAAAGATGCTGAGTGTAAAATATACGAGGAAAACTTGTTCTTCTTTTGGGCAATTTCTTAATCTGCATTTGCAACATGCCCTACTTGTTCAGTTGTAGTTTAATACGAGCACTTCATTCAGGTTTCCAGCATAAAACGTAAAGTTTTTAACTTGCATGGAGGATGCAAAACTTACAACACTGAGCCACCACTCCAATTCACCGTCTTATGTTTCCATGTGTTCATCCAGGTTTCTCTCTCATACATACTCATACAAAACCAAGTGTTTTACTCGCCTAAAGTATTACTATCTCTCTCCTGACTCTCCTTACACATATATTTCAGATAGACACACAACGTATACTGTATTTAGTATACAATTCAACGCAGCATTAACATTGCACATTTCTGTAGCGAAGATTTCTGTTTATTATATAGACCTATAGACACGTAACTCCTATAATGCATGCATGCATACCCATAGCGTATAAATCCTTTATATAGTGAAAGGATGCAGGCTAAAACTCAAGGCAACGACTCAGATGTGCTTTTACCCAATTCTCGTTACTTTTACTTGCTCTGCACAATAAGGCTGTTGAAGCTGAACAATCGTGTAGTGTGTCATGATGGTAGCCGTATAGAAATACAAAAAGTAGACCTAATCCGAATGTTTAGGTATATGTACATGTAGCAGATTACGGGACACATGAAGTAAGTGGAGAGAGTCTATGTACTTGGAGACACAGACAATGCAGTCGCATCGCAATATAATTTTATGTCAAGCTGAAACTTTAGCATTTGACTTTCGTCTTCTTGCATCGCATCTTCCAGAGGCTAATATACTACTAATATATTTGTATTACTACATAATAACTATTTCAACACTACGTCCGTGACAGTCTTTTATGTTCCATCTTACGTTTAGGTAGACAAGGACGAAAATATAATGTTCCGAACGGATTCTACTACTACTTTCACCTAATTACACACTATATAGGTATATCTGTCTAATGTATACACACATAAGAAACATTATACGGATATAAGTACTAGTAAGAGAGATAAAAATTCTCTTAGAAGATAAATATTATAATATCTTCCATAGAACGTAAAGGTGTATACAGGACAATTCTCAAGAGATGGGTCACTAGATAAAATTCAGTGACGTACTTAGGTAACACTAACACGCTAAGTATGCCTGCAAGGCACAGTAAAAGTAAACAAGGTACGTACTAACGACAACAAAGAGAAAAGTCCTTGTTTTAATGACGCTCGGAGTATCATAAGGATATACAAGAACACTTGCACACACAAATACTTAAATGGCAATGCTACTTACTGCTTGATGTCATTATGACGAAATCCACAGAAGGCATCTCTTTTCTCTCGGTGTGTGTTTGTGCCACTAAAATAAATGGTTCGTTTGTAGTTTGCTGACTGTGTTTACTACAGATATAGTTTTGTTGCATGACTGTTTACTGCGCACTTTTCGTCCAGAGCCAAGTCTTTAACATCCACGCCCACTTGCATTCTAATTAAAATACTCTAGATTAAACGGCATGTCAGAATCTTGTCAGCGTAATTATAATAATTAGTAAATATACACTTGGCTGAACTGACAACTGAAGTTGTGTTGAAAATTCTACAATGAGCATTGAACACACACGTTGGAGAATACGGGGAGACACAGTCAAATGGAGAAATGCCGAGAGGGGAAAGGGAAGTGTAGTAAAATAAAGAGAAGCTCTGCGTCTATCTCTCTCTTCTCTCTCTCTCTCTCTCGTATGTTTTCTACTCTCACTCAGATAAATGAGATAAGATTTAAATGCTAAATAACAGTGTCAAGTGAATTCGAAATTGTTACCGTCTCACTTAATGTGTTGAAATAACAAGCATTTCTACTGAACGTTGCTCTAACTTGAGGAAATGCTCAAAATAGCAAATGACACACGCAGCAACGCTTATATTTGTCGCAACTTTAAGCCGTAGCTTTGCAGGATGATAATCAACCCTCATGTTGTATAACATTCTAGATTCTAGTAGTTATGGCAGGGATATAAATGACCTGACAGAAACGAAATTTCCTACTAGGCACCACTACTTTTTCTTTGCAGTTTTCGTCATTTTGTATTATAACACGTAGGACATATACCTTATTCTTTTGGATAGCGACTTTCTTTACGTACACAAATATAATAAGTATTAAACAGAGCACTTACGGTTTTAACAGAGTATGTTGCAACCGCAAGGCTAATTATCCAACACAATTAAGTTTGGCACCCAAATTACCAACTTGCTTTTTCGTTTAGAGTGGAGCTTACTTAAAATAAGTAGAACGAGAGGATAATATCCTTCTGTTCTTTTTCCCAAAATTACAGATAGTATAGCCTATCCCACTTAATAGCTGTCTTTGGCTGATATTACTAGGAAGTATACAAAGTATATCTCTTTAGTTTGTTGAACTTGATTTATAACCTGCAGACATGTAAGAATTTTTCTATTTCATGCTACCTGCAGTTATTTTTCAGCTTATTGCGACATAGTTTTTATTTGTCCTTTGACAGAGATAAATTCGTGGAGTTTTATCAAAGAAAATATATTTTGTATGCACTCAACTTGCTTTTACCTGGTTTGGTAGGTAATTGGTGTAAAAACGTTCTATTATAACGTGTAGATATTCAACAAGAATATAGTTAAACATTATGCATTGATTATATATGTATAGCTCCTCTAATTACCACTTTTGGCATTCAGTTGAACAGACTAAACGAAAAAAAGTGTTTTTGCATACAAAACGTACACACGAGTCTTCTTCCTCTTCATAGTGAATATGAGTGCGTGTGCTGTGTTTTTAAATTTTCATGCTTGAGTTTGCCGAACGTGTGCTGTAAACTATATAAATACTAATGCCTTTGTGATGTAAACCTTCGTTTGGAATTTGCTCCGGTAATTTGGAAGAATGCAAATAAGAGTCCAGAGTTGTAAGTAGTGGTGGTAAAGCTGAATGAAAGAGTCACTCTGAATGAGGTCTAGAGACTAGAGGGAGTATTAACCTAAAGAATCAAAAGCCCATCAAGCCAAGTCAACACAGAACTCGAAACCAACTTGTCATCATGGTCTTAGTCATGTGTATGTGACTTTTGAGTGTGGGAGCCTTTCGCGGCTGTATTGTAGTAGTAATAAGCATATTGCACTTAAGAGAATTACACAGAACATACGAGTTTCCAACTTTTGCTCACTAATTGCGTTTCCATTTGTTTCAAGTTGCTTATTAGTATTTTGGTAAAATTCTACTTGCTGTGTGTTCGGTATGTCGTTTTCAGTTTGCCAATTTGCCACAAAAGAGTTAATGAAGATGGGTACACATACTACGAAGTATTTACATACTTTGTACACACACCATTTCAATATTTAATGTAGTTTCTATATATGTGGCGAATGCAGTTGAAGTACTTTCACTTTATTTTGTTCTACTTTCTACTACTAGTAGTGAAGTAGCACACTTTATTTTTACATCTATGTACTTCTGTTTTCTCTCAAATGATGTTACCACAGTCCTACTAACCCAGTCTCACTCTCTCTCTCCAGTCGAAGAAAAAACGAGCGAAAAGTTTAAGTGTGTGTGGGTTTGAGGATTTTGTAGTAGAGAGATGTAATGAGGACACTGCCCGACTGTGAACTGTTCATAAACATTTTTAATTTTTGTCTCCACCTACTTCTGCCTTTGGTTAGAAGTAGAACTGCTACTACCGCTATTGGTTTTTATTACCATGTAATATTATTCGCATGTCTCTAGTCGTCTGAGGTTAGAACCAACAGCCTTGAAAATGCTAAGGACTGATTAAAATGCATGAAAACTGTGTACACACTATTTATGCTTGTGGTGGCAACAAGAAAGTCTCACAAGCAAGCTGGTCCAACCAATAAAACATTGCGGTTTATGGCAGTCTACTGTTTCCTTTCCTTGTGTGTTGTAAACGAATATTTTATTACATCCTCGTTGTTGCATTAGAGTCAATTAGCCGTTATACTTGATTTAAAATCTACAGACCAAGCAAGTAAACTAAATAACACGTGAATTTATATTCATAGTATATACCTATATATAGTTGTACCCAAACGAAACATAAGTGTACTTAGCATTTTGCGTCATCATTCTTAAAAGTTTGTAGAGCTTACTCAGGATATCGTGATGAGTGTTCTGTGGTCTTTGTAAGATCTAAAATCTAAAGTGCATTTTTAATACATGAAAGTATACAATATTTAATATATACAATTTACAAAATTAATACCTATTATGGACATAATTAAAATATATTTTCATGTCTGTATATTCCACGTTGACTTTGAGTGGTGTGCAGTAATATGCAATCAGGGAGAAATGCAAAGCGTAGAATGAGCGATGATAAAGCCAGAAATTATAAGGGTGAGAGAATCAGAATGATTCGCTCAATATTAAAACTATTGAGAGTACCTTACCTATATACAGTACAGGGTAGTGTTTTGCTATAAAAATTAAATTTTCGGTGATGTCTCACTCTCAAGTACTATAAGTACTATTTGGCAAAAGTTATATTCAGGTAGTATATATTAAGTATATACTTTACCACAATAAATCTAATATCCCTTACTTAATTTGCTGCCAAGAGAAAGTCAGTTTTCACCCGTTACGAGTCGCTTGCCATACGAGTGGAAAATGTGAATAATTCGGTAAAAAGCAGCGCGAAGAGAGCTATAATTTTTAGTCACTCAGAATTACATTATTAATAGAAATGCAAATACATCGATTTCTCTTATATAGCCCCAAATGGTTTGCATGGTCAATTGTAATGGCGAAGAAGTTCACTCTATACCATGCATCTGACTTAAATACTGTAGTATAAAAGAAAGATGATAGCTTGTAGTTTTTATGGTGTTAAAGTTTCATCAATTCATTTTTCGATTATTACAGTCAACAGGAAGATTAAAAGCCACAATTAAAGATCTCATCAAACAAGCGGTTCATTTAATTATTAAATTAGAATGTTACCATCGCTCATTTCTTCCTAGCATATATAAATCTAACATGCTAATAAAGAAGACTGTCACAGGGCAAAGCTGGATCTTGAGACTCAGAAGCCTCTACACGATGATGATGGTATTAGCATCTCTCACGCACATCCTACAAGGATCTGCATATTTGAAGCATCTTAAGATGCAAGTAGGTCGAGTTTAATTAGACAAAACTATTTGCTTACTTGCTTATTTCCCATTCCAAAGCTCCTTTGAGACAAAGAAGGGACTTTGATGCTTACGAAATTTCTCGGCATCCGTTTCGTTTCTTAAGTGCACACACAGAGTCAGGCAACCACCATAACACCAGCAGCCGACCATATACCTTTCAAAGCAGGCTTAAATTATTCACTTCCCTATAGCACAAATTCTTCTTTATACATGCTACAATATTTACTATATGTACCTATACCTACTATATGTAATATACAAAATTATATGTTCTATAAGACTATCATTGACTATTAATAGTACCTAATTTTAGAATTGACTATAACGTTTAAGAAGTTAAGGATGATATGCTATCGTTTTCTACCACTCTCTCTCTCGCTCTCTTTTTCTCCGTGCCTTGAGGGGAGTTCAGCAGTTCACCTTCGTGAATTAATTAGATCGCCTCAGTGAATTAATTAGTTTCCATTTCAGCCCTGGCTGAAGGTAAGACAGTTTCTAAGTTTTATGATTTATACTTATCATGGGACAAGCACAGCAAGGCAACAACCAACCGCAAACGAAGTAGGTGGTGTCTTGTACGTATTAGGTACACAACAAGTAATGTGGATCCTTGAAATCCAATCCATGCCCTCAAGGCACAGAGGGCAAAGGAACTCCTAAGTATAAAGCAAAGACACATGTAAAATATAACTTGCTTTGTATAACTTATTATGAAATTTAAGATTGGGATGCTTATAATTTATGTACATCACATAGCAATAATTAGAACTCAAACTTATGTTGAAGCGTATTATTTTAACTAAACTTAATAGATAGTTACATACCACCAACAACTGATTACACTATTCCTCAAAGTAAGTGACTTGACGACCGGAAGACCTCCAGCCACATTGCTACTCATTATCAGGAACATGAAGTGTCAAGTAGCAAATAAATCCTAATTTCAGAAATTACCTAATGTTTACATCTATACTTTGAAGAGTTGTTTTTGCAAAGGATTGTTGAATTGCCCTTTGTGCATGTGTAAATCTCTATGATACTGCCGCAAGTAGATTTCTCATAATCCTCTTAGAGCTATTGCCGAAATAAATCACAATCCAAAATATTACTGCGCACATTTAGGTACATATACTTATTGAAACTATTTACTATTTATAATACACTTTGAATTTCACACAAATCTTCAAGTAGAGTACCTAAGGATTACTAAACCGGTTCATTTCTGAATCTGAATGTAATTTAAACAATTTCTTTTACAGGCATAATGTACTCATTATACTATGATATATGATACCATTGCACAAGAACATACCTAACTGCAAGTAACTTTGCTGAGTAAGGTGCATTGTAAATAAATAATTATCTTCTGCTATCACAACTCAACCGCTTCAGCCTTGGTAAATATTGACATTGCACCATCCTTCTCAGATTCCAATACACAGCTATAAATATATAAAGCTCAGTCTAATAATTCCTGGGTGTACAAACTGTGATAGTTAGTGGCATGATGTATTTACACAGCTACAACAGATATTACAATACTATAGGCAATGCATGCTAGTCTAGTTGCGACATAAATACATCATAGACTGCGTATATATGGATGAATGTAGCATTATACATTCTAATATTATTTTAATGCACTATATTGTATACTCTAGATATGGAACCATAACGTACTTACCCGGGTATCAGAATATATCTAGTAACATGTGCTGTGTTTGTATTGCAAAGGTAGAGCAAACCGAGAAGCAAGCAGAGAGTGAGGGAATAATAAACATGGGCAATGTTCTTCGTCATACATAATTAGGGTTTTACTGCTATCAAACCGTCAAGTCATTACTCGGGAATTTCCATGTTTCGCATTACTCCAAAACTGTAGTCCGTCTGCCGTGTGTCGTCATTGCCGTTGCCACAAAGCCAAGCTTAGTATTTGACTAGCAGCGTAATTAAATTCGGCTCACCTTTGATTTCCACAAAGTTGGTAAATAAACACAGAGAGAAGGAAGGGAAATGAAAGTAAATAGTAAATCGTGAACATGAAATATATAGGCCAACTCGTTTCTTCTTCTTCTTGATTCACTCTCAAATCACTCACTCACAGATTTCCTTTGAATCCCTGGCACACACACCACACAGCCACCACCACTTTCAACTTGCTTAATAACTGTGCACAAATATAATGCTAAAACAGACTAAGATTGACAAAGTAGACAACTACTTATAGATTACTATACATATATTTGCGCCAAGAGTAAGTACGGAACTACAAGCAGCTTAAAGAGCAGAGCGTGGCATATAAATTGGTGTAAGTCTAATGGGGAAAGAGATTAACTTAGACTTGACTGTGATTGGGAATTGAAGAGAGAGAAAGCTTGCTGTGTGTTGGTAAATGTATATGGAATGCTTCTGTTTAACTAATACGTGCCTTCATGCCAAAGACATGTTGATGGTCCTCTAGAGCTCTCTCTCTCTCTTCTTTCACTCTCTATTCAACTCTCTCTCTCAAGGAGTTTGGCTTTTCTTTAATAGTCAAAGTATGCATTCTACAGACACAAACATATAAACACATACATGAAAATACACATGACGTGCAGTAAAGGAAACCAAGCAAATTTAAGCAAATCAACTCAGACACGGCACTGGTGTATGTATATACGTGCTGTGTATATTGCTGTTAAGTAAGAGAGTGAAAGCTAAACTAATTCTTAAGGATTTCGTACAGAAGAAAAACGTTATTTACTTTTAGATTGTAAAAGGAGTTAAAGAGCACAACCAAAACTGGTGGGGACTCTGTTTCGACGTAGTATTTCTTAGAATTTCCCATGAATTTACTGCTGAATTTTCTATGGAACATTTTAAATACTTCCTGAGTAAATAGTATCTTATAGTATGTGATATTATTTCGTAGTTTGTTTATTATTAAATACTTGGTATTAGTATATAAGTAATAGTAACACCAACTTACCTAGATTATTTTCACTTTAATGCAGTATTAGTGGTTTAGCATGGAAGAAAATAGAAAACGAAAGCATTCCTTCCCCTTGATCAAGAAAAGCACTATGGGTCTGGAAAGTTAAAGTAAGACTACTAAAGGAAAATGTAAATCTTAAAGAAACTTCAATGGAGTTTACTATAGTAAATATCTGCGTGTATGGAAATAATGGGAAACGATTGTATAGAATGTAGTAGTAATGTAGTGGCGACAAGTTTGTCGAGTGAATTGCTCAATGTCATACTTAAGGACTGATACTAATATACACATAGTAATACATACCTAATCCTAATACAGAGATACATATATGTGAAGAAAATAACTGCATGTGAGAATATCCTTAAAACTATTACACTACATACATACATGTACTATATAAGATAATGTGCTGTAAGTAAGAGTTGATATAGACATACTACTATAGGCTGAGTATAGTAGTTATGTACTTATGAGTGTGTGCTTGAACGTTGAGTGCAGTGACGGAGATAAGTATATGCAAATGTGTGCATAAAGGCTTCGCTTAACTACTTCTCGACAGTCTTTTCAGACTCTCAGATTGAGCTTTAGAGATGAAGGTTGAGATTCAGATTAAGATATTCTACGAGAGAATTTCGTTGAGTTGAGTCTATTTCTTGCAGAACTCTGTCTAGACTTTGGGATACGTAAAAGGTGTAGTTTTAGACCTCACGAGGTCTTATGTGCCCGATATGTCTGTCCGTCTGTCTGCCTGTCTGTCTACACGATAACTTGAGT